>OY759265.1:22929924-22954924 GCA_963662155.1 Lamellibrachia columna | reverse complement strand
TCGAATTTGAGCCAATTAGCAGTTAGAATCCACGCCTGGCTCTGGCCCGCAAAATACCTCAAGCCCACCCTGGCCCAGAAACTATAATTTAGGCCTACGCCCGTTAACATTTGGTTGCAGGCCCAGGCCCGGCCCTCATGCTTATCCATGGGACAACGACGGGTAAGGCCGCACCAGACGCTTGCACGCAAATGACACGTGTTGCAAGTTTGTCCAGGCCGAGGTAATGCAGTTGTTGTCCGTCCACCACTGCAGTATATCTTTATACTCTCCCATCTTACACGTCTGGCACAGTGTGACCTCATCACTGTCACCCTACGAATTCAGTTTATAACCAAACTCGTCCACTATCCTCGTCCTCTTTGTTTAGTTCCTCCTCTTGTATAGTTATTGTCATGCGTCACTTTGTGGAGTAAATGCACACAACAGTTAGTTAGCCAATAATCACTTCTGCTTCGATAATTAGCAAAGTCCTTGAGTTAGGATTTGTATGGCAGCTTAGATATAGAGATCACTAGCTTTGTGAGGTCTTTTACTTTTCCATATCTGTAAAACAATGTATTCGTTATAATAATCATGAAAACATAACTTCTTTTTCATACAGAAAATTAAAGATTCATATGTGTTGTTGTAGGAGTAGTATTCAACTAGTTAGTAGATGGTGGTGTTTTAGTACCATGTCAGATGTAGCATTAATTTTCGGCGATAACAGGGCTGCCTACATCACCGAAACAAAATCCGTAATACCCCCCGCCGCATTGTAGGTCCACTCCAGTGACCGCTCGCCCACATCACTGCCCCTTACATGAATTATATACAGTCTTCACACGCGAACCAATTCAGTGCCTGGGAATATTGTACAACCCACAAGAAAACATTCAGTGAGTGGGAATACTGCACAACCCACAATAAAACATTCAGTGAGTGGGAATACTGTACAACCCACAATAAAACATTCAGTGAGTGGGAATACTGTACAACCCACAATAAAACACTCAGTGCCTGGGAATACTGTACAACCCACAATAAAACATCCTAACTTTGCTAATTTCTATAATACAATTATGAATGAGGTATTATTTTGTTGGTTTGCTAAGACACTCTTACTATAATAGAATGCTAATAACTACGACACATTATGTAATCATGTGAATATTACTACCTGAACTTACATTTTTATCACAAGTGAAAGCAAAGATAAATCAAATCCACACTGCTACAAAAAAACATTCAATGGCTGAATGGTGAAAATGTAGCCAAAGATGTATGCTATACAATAAAGAAAACATGAATGAAATATGATGAACAGTTTTGTTTGCACCACGTTTTATGTAGAACCATATCAAACATTGACGATTTTTAAAATGAGTATCAACACAGAAAGCAAAAAATAAACATATTTCACCCTGCTACTACATAATTTATGACTATATTATTGAGCAGTATTGTGTTTATGATGTTTAATGTAGAAACATGTAAAATCGTTACGTAGTGTTTTGTTGTTTTTTGGTTCACACGCACGCACCCACCAACCCACCAACCCACCCACCCACCCACACACACACACACACACACACACACACACACACACACACACACACACACACACACACACACACACACACACACACACACACACACACCACACACACACACACACATAACTAAAAAGCGAACAACAGCCATTGGTATATGCAGTTGAAGTGAATCAACTGTATGTGACACTTTGGGAGGAAAATTGAGAAAATATATGAACATTTTTATAAACACAACTTATAATGATTCAATAGTCAAATTTGTCATTGCACGGAAATCATAGACTTAACTGGTGCCAGCAATTAAGACGAGCATAATATACTGACTGCCAGCAATGTAAGAAGCGTATGAGTTTCGGTGTTCACTGACATATTTCTACTATGCTCCATCTGCAAGCAAGACCTACGAACACGAATGCATAAGTCATTGAGAACACGCAAGAGGCCGGCGTGAAACATTCCGTCCTGACGGCTTATCAGGTGTGCGCTGTTAAGTGTCGGCTACACGAATCCGATTCAGAAGAGTGGGAGAAATACGTGAGGAACTTGACGATGGCTGTGCTTGGCGGTGACTTGTAACAATCGAATAAATATGCAAAACGTTATCTGTATCTTGTTGCTTTGTCGTAGTATAAGTATTGTTCATTATTCGTAAGTTGTTTGCTCCTAGTAACTTTTCCAAAGAATATTCGAACCAAGTAGGGCCTCCTACTGACCAAATATATAATAACTTGACCCATATTTTCCAAAGAAGGGCCCCACCGACCACATATATAATAACGGGACCCATATTCCACCCAAGAAGCGCCTCTTCCGACCAAATATGTAATAACCTAACCCATATTTCTCCCGAAAGGAGCCTCTAGAATTCACCTCTTCAGGAAGCTGGATGTTGCGCAGCCAACACTTTACGTTGTAACACGTAAATTTGTTAGGTTACTAAGCGCTGTGGGCACTGTTTAAAGAAAAATAGTTCATAGATTAGTTGTCATGGATGACACCAGTATCACAACTGGTCAGCAGGTGGCGTCATTGCAGTGTCGTCACTGTTCACCAGGTGGTGTACGCAAATTAGTTCGGTTAATAAGAGTTAAGCGCACTGTTTTTTTTTCTCGAAAATTACTTCATAGACTAGCCGACAGGGATAACACCAGCACCACAACTATGCGCCAGGTGGCGCTCTGTATTGCCCTAGGTGGTGTCACCGCGCGCGTTCTTTCTTCAACAGTTCGATATTTTTATGCATATGTCAGGAGTAAACAAAACGTACAAGACAAGGTTGGACCTCTAGAAGACAGTGCTATAAATATAATATCACAGGGGTTTTTAATGGCGGAAGACCTAAATGGTTACTTCAGTTCAGTGTTTACCAAAGAAGATATTAGTTCATTACCAGTTGCTGATGCTAAATTTCAGGGGGCTAAATCTGACTATTTAGGACCGTTAGTTGTAACTCCAGAATTGGTAGCTAAGAAAATAAAGGCAATGAAGGATAACAAATCACCGGGAGTGGATGGGATTCCTCCAAAATTACTAATGGAAACAGTAGATCAAATCAGTATACCACTTGCAAGAGTATTCAACTTGTCATTAAAAGAGGGAGTTGTTCCGTTTGAATGGAAAGAAGCAAACATCATACCATTATTTAAAAAGGGTTCGAGAAATAAGTCAGAGAATTACAGACCAGTGAGTTTAACGTCAGTAATTTGTAAATTATTAGAAAGGTTAATTAAAGACCATATGGTGGACTTCCTCGTTAAGCATAAATTATTAAATTAATCTCAACATGGATTCCTTAAAGCGAGGTCATGCTTAACAAATATGTTATGTTTTTTGGAAGAAATCACTAAGTGGATAGACATGGGATCGCCAGTAGATATTATCTACTTAGATTTTCAGAAAGCTTTTGACAGAGTGCCACATCAAAGATTACTACTTAAATTAAAAGCCCATGGTATCGGGGATAGCATAACTGACTGGATAGAACAATGGCTGACTGACAGAAGACAACGAGTTGTAGTAGATGGAGAAGTTTCAAATTGGAAATCGGTTTTGAGTGGGGTACCTCAAGGATCAGTATTAGGACCTATATTATTCTTAATTTATATCAATGACTTGGACGACAGTATAACAAGTAACGTACTGAAATTTGCGGATGACACAAAACTGTTTAGAAAGGTTAATACTGATGGTGATAAACAACATTTACAAAACGATCTAGACAGATTAGTGAAATGGTCTGAGAAATGGCAGATGCTGTTCAATATTGGGAAATGTAAATGCCTACATACAGGACATGGGAACTTGAATGTAAACTATAAAATGGGAGATACTGTTCTGGGTACTACTGTAAAAGAAAAGGACTTAGGAGTTACAATAAGCGCTGATATGAAAGTTTCAGAGCAGTGTGGTATTGCAGCTTCAAAGGGTAATCAAATTCTTGGATTGATTAGAAGAAACATAACATACAAGGGAAAAAAGTTAATTATACCTCTTTATAAAGCAAAAGTTAGACCTCATTTAGAATACTGTATACAAGCATGGAGACCATATCGTAAGAAGGATATAGATACGCTTGAACGCATACAAAGGAGAGCAACTAAAATGATTCCAGAACTTAGAGACCTTAGTTATGAAGAACGCCTGCAAGAATGTGGTTTAACAACTCTAGAGACAAGGTGGTTAAGAGGAGATCAGATTGAAGTTTTTAAGATATTGAATGGGTATGAAAATATTGACAGAAATATGTTTTTCTCACTCAAGAAGGATAGCAGAACTAGAGGACATGAGGTAAAATTAGTAAAGGATCAATGTAGATTGGACATCAGGAAGCACTCGTTCTCACAGAGGACAATAAATGAATGGAACAAATTGTCTACAGATTGTGTAACTGCTAGCAGCGTGAATATGTTTAAAAACAAGGTTGACACATATCTCAGGAGGGCGGGTTATAAGTAGGTGAACATTGTTGGACTGTCGATAAGCCAATGGCTTCCTTGTCCACTTGCCATCTGGGCCTTTGGCTTGGATGGCAAATCTTGTTAAATCTTGTTAAACTGTATACTACTACGGGCCGCTATTATTATGAAGATGCGTGATCGAGCAAAAGCATTTGAAAGATCGATAAAATTCTACAAACGTAATGTTGTTATTTAACCTTTATTAAATATTTGAATATTGAAATTTATTTAAAATATTAATAACACAAATCACAATGCAAGCACGCTCGCGTGAAAAGCAACCACAATAACGACAACGCATGTGAAGAGGGAGTTATATTAACTTACATTATGCATCCTTATAAATCTTGCCATCCCTCTCCGTCCTTTACTTGCCCGCTTTTTAGGGAGCCCAGTGAATATGGTCGGCGCAAAAACAACACAGATCGCACACCACGTCACCAGTGAATGTCCGCTGTAACAGTGCACCGTGACCTGACCAGGCTGGACGAAACAGCACACGTCTGGCGAAGAGTGCACCACATAACGAAAGCCAAAAAGAACCATACGCTGAAGAAAACTCCGGCAGTTCTTCTCACCCAGTTATTTTCGTAAATTTCCACTTTCTCTTCTTGTTGTTTTCCGTCATCGCCATACACTCTAGGCCTTATTGGTTGGTTGGTGTAACACACTAACAGTAATCACCTTTCCGTTACTGGATTTATTGTATCACACACTTCATAAATTTGCTTTTCAACTGCAGCAATTGCTAAGCTCTGTGCCACACGAAGATCCCCGTTGTTTTGAAACATCAGCATTTGTCGGTCAGATGGAGAAGAAGCAGACACAGAGACGGAGCAAAGACTAGAGCAGGTTATACACCAACACCCATAATCATGTCTGATCCGATGTCAAGTGACTTTCCATATCAACCGAATTATCAAACCGGTCGCTGATCGGGCGTTTCCAACAGCAACTAGCAACGCGGCTGAAGAGAATGTCAAACAACAGTGCTATTTGGAATACACAACGTAGCGTTTCGCTGGAATGATTTAATTTTGCATCTAATTCGGATTATGTAAAAAAATTATGTGTACCGGAATAGTCGACACGCTGAATATTCCACATCTACTAAACGGTTTGATTGGTACGGTTTAGGATTACACCAAACATGTGCAACTTTCTTAACAGTTTGCAATCAAATCAACGAATTCATTACACAAAACATCACTGGATGCAGAAGTATACAAGGATTTTTTAATGCACAAATTATATATTTTCATGTATTTGGTATGACAAAATAAATACAAATATAATAGTATAATTATGTTGTAGTATACATAAATTATAAAGTTATACTTTTATAACAATACTCGTTCATGGTTAACCACACATAGGTATCATACTTATGTTCACCCTTTAGGACACTCAGCTGCAAGGTTGACTGAATTACTTTAATTTTGTACTTGAGTAAAAGTAATTCACCTAAACACTACTTGACTAAAAGTATTTTATAAAAGAGTACTTGAGTAAAAAGTAAAACTACTTTTCAAAAGTACTTGCGAACATGGTGCTGATTTGGATGTTTTGGAAAATTACATTATCATTAATGAGAGCTCAACACATCAAATAATTTCAGTTAAATACAAAATTTAATTAATGATGAGGCATAATCTGTCTTTTTATCGACTTGTTCCACTGGAGTATGGGAGGAGCTATATTGTACAACAGGATATGTATACGCAGGTGTGACTGTATCTGGGTAGCTAGAGGGTCAGTCCAGTAGTAGCAGTAGCCTCTCAGGGAAACTGTAATACCACCTAGCATTGCCCATAGTAAAATTAACAAAGACATTTGATGCCTAGCTGATGAAGCCATCTGGCTTGTGAACCCCCACCTTCTCATGTCTTCCCAGACATGTCTTATCAGCTCACATAAACATTGAAACAACACGCTTTAGCTGTGTTGGTTACCTGGTACCAGCTGGAACTAGAATTGATCAGAAGACAGACCAGTGCAACAAAGGACTGATGTTGCTAATTGTAATCAAAAGTGCCCTTTCAGGGCCTCTGTTCCAGATATTATGGGTCAGTTTGAATAAACCATAGCTGGGAAAATATGCTGCCAAATGGCAGATAATCAATTCTTGACTCTTTAGTTCTGTAGAGTAATCATTATTACGAATTTATTAAACATCTCAATATGAATTTTATTCGTGAAAATAAATGCTGACGTAAGCCGGTAAGGCCATTGCTGATTTTGGGCGAAAATCGGTTAAATTCTCGATCCACGATGCGCTTTCGCTCACATATATCAGAATTGTGTCAGTGTATGGGGATTATCAATACATTGTCGAAATTGCAAATTTTAGTATTTATAACACGTATTGGAAACTTACTGATTAATAGTTTATATGGTGCAACGGAGACATTTGCATCACGGTTTGAGATGGCGTTCTAGCGTTGTGTGCTCGAAGTGACATTTCATGTCAACGGCCTTGACCTGACCTATGCCAATATTTGCACTGATCTATATATAACTGGACCCCACCGTGCCGCCATATTGGATAGATCAGTTCCGTCAATCGGTAGGCATTCGCAGTGTTAAAACGCTCAACTTTGATGATAAATTGCTGCCTATATACAAGTATACTTTTGTATTTTGTGATTCATAGGACACTGTTAGAGGTTAGTGATTAATAATATTATGTTTAGCGTCACAAAGTGAACGTTCTTATTTATTTATTCATATTTTAAAGTCGACATAACGGCTAGCCTATATAGGGTTATTGGGAATATTGGCTGTAATATAATATATATGCAAGCTTACCGATTCCTCAACTTCAAGGCTCAATGATCAGAACATAGTCGTCAATGTCTAACAATACTCAAGAAGTTCCATTTTGTATATTCTAAATATTGCTTAATGTAAAGTTGAGTGATTTGCGCCGTCATTTCAAAGTCCCCGAAAATGTCAATGAGTGCACTGCCACTGGTTGCGGCAATTATTGGTATACGAGTATATGCCTTTTTTGACGAACATCTTAAGGAACATTTTTACAATGGATCTATATTGTAGATGAGTAAAAATTATTATATTATTTATAGTGAATTAATGCAAACAAATTGTTAGTATTTTTTAGACATGTACTTACTATTACAGAACAACGAAAAGACGTTTTATTCCCTAAAAGATGCCACTGGCACTGCACAAAATTGCTACGCATGGCAAGAATTTTTTTGTACTGTAGATATCCAATAATTGTACTACATTCTGAGAGCGAACTTATGCCCACCCACATACACACCCACACCCTCCCTCCGGGAATATTCAGAAAATGTACTATTATGCATTATCTTTTTAGAATGGCTGCTCACCGAGACAGTACGAGTACCGATAGGCTCACATTGTTAATAGTTGGGCACAGTTTCGTGCGTCGTATGCAGCAGCAAGTCTGCCCTGGTGATCCAACACAACGCTATTACTGTCCCGACCTCCTCCTTTCACATATGTTTGAGAAGGTTGTCTTTCTATGTAAGGGGGGACTTACCTTGGATGGTTTGTTAAGAGAGTTTGGGGCTGTGCGTGCAGAAGCACCAAATGTAGTTCTAATTGACATAGGAACGAATGACCTATGCAATGGCTGTGTAGCTGAAGAATTGGCAGAATGTATTGTGGCATTTGCTCGCAAATAAACCACAATATCATCTATCTTACATGTAGTGATTTGCCATATTCTAACACGGATACCAAAATCCAGTGGCCGTTTTTTAGTTCCAGGCAATTTTGAACCAGCTCGGCACACTGTCGGTGACACAGTTATTCGGCTAACAAGCGATTTTGATAATATACATTTCTGGCCACACCGTAAATTGTTTGACGCAAAAAACTTAGCCAGAGGTGGTGTACACATGAGTGCCATTGGCATGAAGAAGTATGTGAATAGCATGAGGAAAGCAGCTATTCATGCTTTCATGCAATGTCAGAAGCAGGTTTAGCTGCTTTCCTCATGCTGCATGTGCACTGTCTTTCGCAAACTTTTTCTTCTTTTATAATTATATATATATATATATTCGCAAAATGTTTTTTCTAAAATCATCATATCTCTTCCCAAACCAGTTTGATAAAAAACAGTCACTATTTATTAGTTACTTTTAAAAATACAGCTATGTGACACAGTATTTGGCAAATCACAACTTCAGTTTACATAAATTCTGCCTAGCTCATTTGTTCATATTATATTGATGATGAAGACATTTGATGCCACTGCATACATAACTTAAATTCCATGTAATACACCATCCATGGTAAATCTTTATCTTCCTTGGCAGATGACATTTTCAATCACAAAATTATATGACAACTCGAAATTTCTATTTTTTTTTTAAAGTTACTTTTAAAAATACTGAATCATCTAGAAAATGCCACTCTCTTTTAACAGTTATGAATCATTTACTACAAATTACTATTCTTGTAAAAAAATTATTTTGAAAATACTGATTCATCTACGCATGAGACTGTGCCTAATTAAAAACAAATGTGGGCCTAAACCAATGACTGCAATCGACATTGGCATGGGTCGACTCTTCTTCGACAGTTGGCAGCTTACTTTCTTTATGAACATCGCCTTGGAATTACAAACATTGCTGCACTGTTGTGGAATTATAAACATTGCTGTGTTGCTGTGGCATTACAAACATTGCTGTATCTGCAGGACTTTACAAACATTGTTGCGCTGCTGTGGAATTACAAACATTGCTGCACTGCTGTGGAATTATAAACATTGCTAAGTTGCTGTACCTTATATACCCAATATACCTGCATGAACACCAGTATGGACTTCTGAACATTATCTTCCATGAAAGTATGACGGTTGCTGCAAGGCTGGAATGATATAATAAATTGTTTTAATAATTAATCCACATACTACTCTCTCTATCTTTCTGTCTCTCATGAGTAGCATATTAGGTTTTTGGACATGGTTTCTCTTGGTAAAAGCTGTGCAATGACGTCAACATGGAAACCTGATGCACATTTTCTTCTAACACTTAATTACATGCTAATGTCACATCACAAATGTTGGATCAGAAATTTGAAGACTTCGGTTATGGGATTTTAGACCAATATTTAATAAATAGTCATGAAGATATATGACAGTCAGTGTATGTTTTTAATTTGTTGCATATAAGCAGCTTTATAAATCATGAATGGCATAAATTCTATCAACATAATGCTGTAATACAGACATCTGCTTAATGTGTTCTGTAGATGTACTACCTAGGATCCCAAAATTACATCACTTGTTGATGTACCCTATGGGCAGGCAAAAACACCAAAATTCTCAATGTAATATATCCCATGCCTGCCCATGGGTAAATAATTTTTATTATATGTGACATCAGCATTCAGCCCAGGAAGAAGCATACATGGGACAGTCCAATACCCCATGCATGTAAGAAAACTGAGTGGTATAAATGTGAACAAACAAGAACAAGAATAGCGAAACACTTGTCTCAACTAACACTTATCCCAACTAACACTTATTTCAACTAACACTTATCTTAAGTGTGCAGACCAACTAATTCTCCTAAGTAATAATTAGTATACTAAAGGTAGAACCCTCACTGATGTTTAAACAGTACTAATTTCGATAACTTCTTCCTAATCTTTTCACCTTGCAACGCATCTGTGTGTTGTTTCCCAAGATGATACATCCTGATCTTTATGTAACACTGTGAACAACACCTGATCAGAGAAAAGAGATGGTTATTGAGACAGGTTGAATCAAACATATGATTATTCAATTATTCAAACACACTGGCCTCTGTACACACCTGCAAGACTACTGTTGAAATGGCACTGGGCAGCCCTGGACCATGGGGAAGATTACCAGAAGTTGTTTTCAACATTCGCTGGAATGACTTTTCTGTTTCAATACAGATTTTGTGAACCCCTGGCGATGGGTAAATCAAAATAGATGGTCCACATTCTGGGACGGGTATTCCAACATATGCAATACTTACTGGGGTTGTTCTCTTCAAAGAAAGCTTTCGCTTTGTACCTGTCTTTGGAAGAAGATATGCTGGAAAATAATTTTTTTTTGGAATTGCACCTGCTCGAAGATGCACAATTTGACCACTTCTATCGATAAAACTATCCTCAAAATGTGCTGAACAAATTTTGCTAAATTTGGTTGGCTTGAAACCTTCACGCCGCAAATTGACCAACCATATGCGGTGTTGTTCAGGTGCTGTGATCACATCGGGAAACCTGAAAGGACATGGAGGAGGAATATAATATGAAATGAAAACGAACTGGTGACTAAAAATGAAAGATGAATTGTGATTTGTGTTGTAGGATGGCGACCCTATTCATAGTAGGTCACAGTTACGTAAGGCGTGTGGCCAAGAACATCGAAATGTTAATACTTAAATTACATAATTAATTCAGCACCATGCTATCCAGCATTCAGAATTATTAATTCATTGTAATATAACATACAATTGACTGGGCTTAGTCCTCAGAGTTTTGAGCGATAAAATAAATAAGTGTGTGAATAAGCAAATCAACACACAATATTCTTGTAATACAATTAGTCAAAATGATATTAATGTGCATAGTCAGACTGATAAATGGCATCACAAGCAGTAATAGTAGCGTAGCCTAGGCCAGGCCCATGTGCTACAAGGGCAGGCCGTAGGCGTAGCCTAGACAAAACATTTAAACGATGCCCATCACAAAACGTTACATAAAATACAATGTACGAAACGTACAAGTCAGAAAATACTTACGAATGGAAGGAGACACCATGGTCCTTGCGTAGTTTTGCAGATGATCGATTTGAGCATCCTAATGCACAACAGCAAGTCATTTTCTCTGGTTATCCGGCCCAAACACACGTTAATCTATAGCGATTCAGCGTTTAGGTGATCTATCCAATATGGCGGTTTTGGACTTCCGCCGGCGTCACCTGGCGCCATGCAAATGAATTCGGCGTGCGCCATCCAGTTATATATAGATCAGTGAATATTTGGCACACTTCGTTCACTGACCTATATATATAAAACAATGGTTGCGTCGATTTCCCAAAGAGAAGTTTGTATGCAAATATAATCATGAACTGGCATGCGATTGGATGATATTAATAGCTTTTGGCCAGGTGACTATGCACTGTTTATGAATTGTCGCTGAAGATGGAGCACCGCCGGCAGCACCGGTTTGGCAAAAAATGTAACGAAAGTATACTGCGAAGTAAATAAAAGTAACGAAGTAAAAAATCGCATTACTTTAGATAAAACTACTTCGTTACAAGTAAAAGTATTTAGGCAAAATTCTACTTCGTTACATGCCAATTACTTGAAATAACTACTCAAGTATTGTAACGTACTTTTACTTCGTTACATACCAACCCTGCTCAGCTGCTGTCACTGGCTGCGCAAGCACCATTTAAATCTCATTTTCAAGTTATCGTAAGAGTACTTTGTTAAATATGATGCTGCAAACATACAATCAATGATAAACAAAGGAGCAAAACTCTTCGAAGAAAGGCCACCCGAAGATATCTATAAGCATTCTGAAGAATGCACTTTCCTGGAGGCGATTCCACTTACGGTACCCCCGCATGTGCCAGGAATTATGTTGTCGCGGGTGGCGTTTACCACAGCGTTCCTTGCAAAGTAGTCGTACATAAATACTCGTTTTCCCAGGCGTAATTACTGAAAGTCTTAGATGGGCTCAAAGGCCACAGCAGCAGCTATGATCATGTGTCAGTTCGACAGATCACACACTCGAGGGTCACCAAAATCAAACTTGGCATGCGTGTTCTGTTGATTACAGACATGAATTGTTCTGTATATATAAAAAAAGTGGATTCCCCCTCCAGTTTGTCTGTGTCTTTCAGACGAGACACGAAAACCCGTGGGTCACTTGAATGGTGGGTATATGCCAGGGGAAGTAAAACACCACAGTCATTTTTGTATAAAACAGAACATAGTATAGCCGTTTTATTGACACACACCGTATGTATATGAAAAGGTTTAAAATAACATTTAAATATAAACATAATATATATATATATATATATATATATATATATATATATATATATATATATATATATATATATATATATATACTGAGTGGTAAATAAATACAACTAATTGCAAATTACTCCAGATGCAACTTAGCAGTGACAGACATTATACACCACGTATACTGGTAGGCTATGTAGACGTCGTGAAGAAACTGTCCAGACTCGGCTGTTTCTTGCTGCGCGTCATGTGACCTTGATGCTGCGAGTCATGTGACCCTGATGCTCTTTCTCTTCTTACTTTCATTCTTCACAGATAAATACTGCATTAACAATCCACACACAACATACAATCACCATCACAATGGCATATTTAATTGTCAAATATGTCTACAGCGATTTATAAGGCATTCTGGACACTAGATTTTGGTGACTGGTCAGTAGATTGTTCACGTTTGCAAATATTTTCATATACTGGTAGGTGCCAATGGGACTAGAATTCAAGTGACGGACCGTAAACGAAATCGCTGTGTATACATAATATCTTACTATGTATCTACCTATTTCCTAGCTGGTGTTATATAATCAAATAGCAAGATATGTGTACATATAATTTTGATATCTATCTACGTATAATTGCATTTTCTTTTGTTTATCGAGTAGTACAATCTCATTACTAGATACCTGTTTCGCTATATACGTATACAAATTATGAAGTACTGCCTTATGTACATGTCTAGGTCACATTTCGATCAGACCTACCTTATCAACTGAAGAGAGACATTGCAGTTTGAGCGGACAGCCCCTTAAACACTGCATGACGACACCATGTGTTACAGCTGGATGTTTCAACTTTAATTTGACCAGGCCTGGCTTCAACTGCCCAAACTGCACTGGAGTCCACCCACACCCTTTTCACCTCTCAATGAACCAGTCATGTTTCATAAACGGAAACACACTGGCTTGATCAGTTAATGATTACAAGATATTTCAAGAATGCTTTCTTCGGTTACCTTTGTAGTTGATTTTGGCATTTCCACCATCTTGTCATCAAATGCCTTCAAAACCTACATAAAATGGTAGTTAAATTCCTTGTCTTTTTTTGCAATTTTGTTTGTTGTGTTGTGTATTAACATTCGCCGTTTAAAGTGAATCAGTCACTTAACAGAATCCAATTGCTCTCGGCTGAAGTGGTTCTGTTTAGAAGAGACC
This sequence comes from Lamellibrachia columna, assembly GCA_963662155.1. Classification (NCBI taxonomy): domain Eukaryota; kingdom Metazoa; phylum Annelida; class Polychaeta; order Sabellida; family Siboglinidae; genus Lamellibrachia; species Lamellibrachia columna. The sequence goes on along the minus strand of OY759265.1, from coordinate 22,941,209 downwards.
ACTGTACCAGTTTTATTACTAAAACAATACATTCAACAGTTCAGTAAATATATTATGATCGCCAGTCACACCAAAAATAAATTAATGACATGTTTACACTAGCCATGTTGACAACCACTAATACGTTCTATAATTAGTGTATACAGTACTCACTTCCTCCACCATGAATGCATAAGTGGCGCCATCTCGTGTGGTTGTCAGAACTAAGCAATTTCGCAAAATAAAACAACCTATCGCCAAGTAAACTAGGCTGTAGCGTTTATTAGACCATTGCTGTGCGGTAGCACAAATCAAACTATTGGTAAATAATTGGCAGTAACATAATTATGTTACCAAACATATCTTGGATATAAAACTTAAACTGAAGAGGTTTTATAAAGAGCAGAACAGCAATTACTGGAAATGACAAGAAGGCAGTTAATATTTCCAAGACATATATTGAGAAACAGTCAGATTGAAACAAAAATCACACAACACAAAGCTAGAGACGGGCAGTTTATAAAATGCATCTTTAGTTTAACTAAAAGGCTTGAAAAACCAGCCAATGTCATCAAGCTGTTGATAAATACAAATGACAAAATTGCGTGGAGGACGATGATCGCTTATGTCACCAAATATGGCACCTGAAGAAGAAGTTGTACCTTTCTCGTGGACGTTGAAACAGGGGCAGTGTGGAAGTCCAGTGCGGCCACCCACCTCCTGGCTGGGACACTGCTGGCCACGGCTGCCTGCCCCTCAAGACCCACTCAGAAATGGACACCATTGAAAACAAAAAGTATGTTATTTTTGCCAGTGACTAGGTGACATATATCTGTATATCCAGCCAGTACGTGTGTATGTGTGTGTGTGTGTGTGTGCGTGCGTGCGTGCGTGCGTGCGTGCGTGCGTGCGTGCGTGTCTATAAAACTGACACTGTGGGACCACACATTGTGACCTGGCTCTCTGATATATTAAACAATCATATCTATAACAAATAGAGCAGTCACTGTCTAAATGTAAATGTTTGACACCCACGCGACCAATTTGTTGTCTTCCGCCGAGGAGCGACTTTCCAAGTCTCAGGTTCTTCCTCAGGTGTGTCTCCACCGCATTCCGACACTGCCCGTCTTGCCGTCTAGAGCGTGTTGGCTTGGATGGCTCCACTTGCCGTCTAGAGCTTGTTGGTTGGATGGCTCTACTTGCCATCTAGAGCTTGTTGGATTGGATGGCTCCACTTGCCGTCTAGAGCTTGTTGGTTGGATGGCTCTACTTGCCATCTAGAGCTTGTTGGATTGGATGGCTCCACTTGTCGTCTAGAGTGTGTTGGCTTGGATGGATCCACTTGCCGTCTGGAGCTTGTTGAATTGGATGGCTCCACTTGCCGTCTGGAGCTTGTTGGATTGGATGGCTCCACTTGCCGCCTGGCAAGGCAAATGAAATCTGGTATTCGTAGAGCACTCAGGCATGCTTAGTAAATAAAACAAGTATTATTCAGTCAAACCTCTCTTAAGCGACCATGCAATGGACGGTAGAAAAGTGGTCTGTTAATACATAATTATACAGGACCATTACAGGTGGTCTCTTAACATATGTGGTATCTTATTACAGGTGGTCCTTGGGAGGAGTTGACTGTGTGAGAGGTCTACTTAATGAGAGGTGGTCTCTTAATGCAGATGGTCACTTGAGCAGGTTTGTGGAGTAGTCTATTTATGGAGTATTCGACATTCAATAGATGAGCGTTTTTTTCAAGTATAAAAATACCAACTACTGTCAAATAATATACTGCATGTATAATTTTGTTCTTCTTTTACTCTGAGTCACCAACTTCTGAATATGTTCTAGAAACAAACATCTACAAGAGCATAATAGATCAAAGATTCACGTTGCCGGCACCCTCAAGTAGTCTTCTGCCGTAACTGTATTTACCAAGACCTGGTCACATCCTGATTCACTTCCTTCAGACACAAACTACCAAAGTACATTAAGTTTCATGCAGAAATAGTATATGCATTTTTGTAAAAAGAAATTGTGAAAATATTAAGGCTGCTGAATAACTGTTCTTACTGTATTTAAAAATCACAAAAAGTCACAATATTATTTTAGTAAATCAACTTACTCCACTTTGTCTATGTCATTTGGACGAGATAAATAAGCCATAGGTCACTTCCACCCGGTGCCTATGCCAGGGAAAGAAAAGGATTCTACACTGGGGGTAAATGTGTAACTATAGAAAATAAACACTTTCAAAATAAACCAATCAGTATAATACTGAGTTAAGGTTGGCTGATTATGCAGAGATACAGAGTGTGGAAACATATTGTGCATTTACAATAAATATATACATATAAACATGGCCGCTAAATAACAGTTTAATGTGTATGTTCTAAAATGATAATAACATAAGTTGATCATACCTCAAGTGTGGCTTTAGCCAGGGCCTCAGGTGACGCCATTTCTACAAAACAAACAAATTATAACACTTTGGATTTCCACAACAAACAAGGCAGCAAATATAGCAATAAAAGATAATGTAAAAAGACTATTTTATTCCGTCGCTGTAGTTTCTAACTGTGCTAGATAAGTCTGGAAAACTGTGATCATTCTAATTTGCTCCAGTTTACTAAGGTGTATGAATGAATATTGGCATCTGGTTATATACAGCCCATGAACAGCATTTCTTGTAGTAGAGATATTGAATATTACATCCTGCTACAAACAGACAAAGGTGACTAACACTCTCTCTTACTATCCTTGGTCCTCAAATAACAAACAATGTTTGGCTAAATGGCAGTCAGCACTGCCATACTTAGTGTGGAATTATAGCTGCTAGAGACTTGTTTAAATGTATCATACATTGTTTTAAATGTTGTCTTCCCTTTGTGTAATTGTGATGGTAATACATAGGTTAGTACTGATTCCTTTCAACATTTGTATAAATTTTCTATGAAAAGCTACTATGATCTTGACAACCTCCAAGGAATAATATGTTAATTAATTAATGTCTCACGTTGTCATAATTTATTCCTGGCATGAGTGAGCTGTGGATACTTGCATCCACTGGGTGTAGTAGCCAGTCACCGTGGCCACTTGAGTTTGTTGTAGCATTATCTCAGACACCCACACTACAACCAACAGTCACGACGGAGTAAAACACCATAAAATAAACACAAATGAAAACAGAAAACATACATATTTTTAAAATGGAAAAATTCACATAATCATTCTTGGAGGTTGCAAACATCATAGTAGCTTTTATTTTGTTCTAGCAAAATCATAAAAGGGTTGATGGGAATTAATGCCAACCTACGAATTAATTATTACAATTCAAACAGCTTCTTTACCATCAAAACTGCACAAAAGGAAACAAATGAAATATTATTTATGACACATTTAGCCAAATCTCTGGTGTCTATTGTTCCACACAAGGTATAACAGTGCTGATTGCCATTTGGCCACAGTGCAGATTAACGCGGAGATGTAGAAACAAATTATAACTTTTCCATAGCAGTGTCAAAAGGTTTTTAACGAGAAATAATAATACCTTTTGTTCGCAATAGACGGGAAGTGCGCGTGTGCGAAGGCTTAGGTGCGCGTCTATTAGTTCTCACACTAGGCCCGAATCATGATCTGCCGCTATGGGTGAAATCAACCTCTAAATCAGATGGTAGCTAATCCGCAATGTGGCGCAACTGTGAACTATGTGAAGAATGCGGGGTGCTTCTGGGGAATGACTCGGGAACCATGCCATTGATCACCAATCTATTTCATAACAAGCGCTTGTTTTGCGTGATGTATTTAGTCCAATCTACATGTGCTTCGATTTGTTTTGATGGTGCTAAATAAACTTAACGTAAGCATAAAATGAGGTGTCGCTTTGTTTGTTTTGCACTTAACAAAGATGCAGTTTCAGCAAATCTACCAAAGCAAACGACACTTGATCGACACACTACAAAAACACATGAGACAGACACTGAAAAAGCATGTTTGTTCGCGTTTTGTAATTCCAAACAAACAACGTCAGCCATCCACCACTCGATTCTTTGAGCATCATTAAATAGACAATTCAAACTCGCACGCTTTGCTGACGGCGAGTGTGCGCTAAAATAAATAAAAGCTAGTCCTAGTACTTCCACAGACATCTGGTGAAAGCCACCAGTAGTGATAACAATGTGGTGCCAAGTTGCGGCTAAAAACATACACTATGAATTATTTCTAAAGAGTCCGCAAGGTGACGCCAGTCGCAGCAGTACTGCTGTCATTTGCATTTAGTGGTATAGCGTGCCATCATTCCAGACAATCTATGGTTTTGCGCATGGTTTCACTTCTCAAAAAGGGTGTGTGCATCTATTAGGTAGTGCGTGTCTATAGAAAACAACACGGTATATACAAATATATTGGGTTTAGACCTTTCCAAAGTACTGCGGGCAGGCGAGTAGCTACTGGTGGACGGACGGACAGACATACAGACATAACATACAGACAGCTAGACATATGTTGATGATGTTGATTATCTTAGCTAACCCGCATATGCCCTTTGATTGAGATCAGCGTCTTCTGTTTGTAACAACAAGACCATATAAAATCTGTAAAAAAAATAATACTGAAGGTAATTGATTCCTGCTAAACATGATTATCAAGTTAATTTCTCTAGTACATTTGTAGACATATACAGAGCATGGAGAAGTGTTTTGAATTTGTACGGTTTAGGGGCTTCTTTTTACCATTATGCAGATTTTTAAGTTTATTTAAAATAAGCATTTTCGTATTCATGTTTCTCTTAAAAACTCATACAATGCCCCAAGGCAGCATCTTTTCTTGTGGACTTTTGGGTCTAGATACATACTCAGGTTATTAAATGTTGAGTTAATTTCAGTGTCCTACATTCTGTTCCATACAATAATATGTATTTACATCACGTATGCATATATTATTTTACCTGATCAACATAGCTACTACTGATTACAGACAAGTTTTAACTGATATAAAAACAGTCTTGTTAACTACACCTTGCCTGAATATCTTTAAATATTACAATCATTGCTTTATTAGCACTCTGATTACCAATTGCTTCCACATACTGTTTTCCTCCATGGCAGATCTCTTCTGTGTTTGTCATACCAGTCCAGCATGCACCTGCGCAAATTCTTCACTTCTGTATCCTCCAAATCACGATTGCTCCCTGACATGAGACAAAACAAACACCAACAATGTTTCTCTTTTTCTAATCAGCGTTCAAATTCTTTTTGTTTGTGCTAGCATTATGTCTTAGCATTATGTAAATGTCTAAATGAATAATATCACTGAAATCCACAATTGCTAAGTACTACATGAATGAAAATTAGTTAAAACAAACTAGGACCCATTACTCTAAAAGTGTAATTTATTCAAAGTAGCAATACAGTGTACAAGATGAATTAAAAGGGAACCGTTAACATATTTGCCATTTAGCAATACAATTGACTTTTATATTTAAAATAAAGGTAAATACAGTACTTTTTTAAATGTCTTAAAATAAAAAATAAAAATGTACTTTGCCGTTCAAGATAACGTGCAAGCTAAGCAAAATGAAGCTAAATTGTTCACAACATTAACCATCAGTCAATCACAATTCAGACAGTGGTGCTAAGATATGAACTACATTGAAATAAATAGTACTTATTATAAAACGTTCCTTCATATTAACTAAGCAAGAGTAACTGAGTTATGCACATAAAACCTGTAAGCATAACTTACTTACCATGGCAGGACACAGCTTTATATGCGATGCACATTTCTTAGCCATTGAACTTTCAGCTCACAACCTGTAAAACGAAACAGTACAAACATTAAAAACATTACCATCAAGAATCACAAATAAATTAGTTTGTGAGCAAAGTGTTGGAAGAAATGTATGCATGTAGTGTATTCATGTTGAAGCAAATCATACTGAAGCCTGATGTGACTGTTACAGTCCTCAGCACTCAGTAGGAACCCAGTATGGTAGGGTAGCGTTTAGAATGGCATGAAGACTGGGATTTGAATCATCTTGTTGTCATTTTGATGTTTGGGAAATTATATTCACTACATATTGCTTCAGTTCACTCAGCTGTAGAAATGAGTACTTGAGTGCTATATGCAGTGGTGGACATATGAATGCACAGCCTTTGTGCTTCAATTGCAGCATGGCTCAATGTTTACCAAAGAAGTCAAGTTGATGTTGGCATGAACAAGTCTGCCGGGGGGGGGGGGGGGGTGAAATGTAAAGTGCTTTGCGTGATCTTATTCATCTTAAGGAATGTGTACCACACTATATAAGGATTTACCTTTACATTTTAGTAGTGATTAATTTTAAGGCATTTTTTTGTCTTTCTTTCTAAACAGATTTTGCATTGAATGTGCACAATCACATCATCTCTAACAATGTCACAGCACTGAGATCTCGTAAATGCTAATTAAATTTTCGGCATACATAAAAAATTAAATACCAAACTGCAAAGCCTAGCACCATATTATGCATTGCACTGAATAAACATAGTGATTCGCATGCACTATGATGTAGTCAGGATGGTAAAAAAAATGTATTTCCTTCCATTTGTTGGTGTTTCTGATTCACAGCTGACAATAAACCATATTAGTTTTTTTTAATGATCATCAGACATCATTCTCTCTGTATTCTGCATAAAATGAATTTTGTTGGAATTATTGACTTGATACTGTTAAGCCGTGTTCACATACAACGTTAATCCGCATTAGGATGCGGATCCCAATTCGGGTAGCGCAATATGAACACCCTTAATCCGCGTTAAGCTACCCGAATTCTAATGCGGGAAAACAGGTGAATTAGGATGCGGATTAGCCAATGTGAACGCTCCGTTTGCCTTGATTCGGCGATGGCGGCGATGCTGCATGGCAGAGGGCTGTAGTCTCGCGATGTATGAGTGCATATGACTCGCACACCATACCCTCTGGTGCACTAATTCGGTTGGCGGTTTAATCCGGCTTAACTCGGTGTATGTGAACAGAACCGAATTAGTTGATCCGCATCGTAATTCGGCTGAAAATTATATGTGAATACGGCCTTAGACTTTACCCCTTAAATTGACTTTGCGTTTACATCGAAGTAGATATTGTCTTCTGCGTTAGCAATCGTTTTTAGTTGTGAAATCTACAACATGCCGTTGTCCAGTAAGAAACAGTTGCATCGTTTCGGCACAAAGAAAAGTAGCCTGCGAAAAAAGCTGCAATTAGCACGTGCAGCGAAGGAAAAACGTGTAAAAATGGTGAGAAAACCTGGGGTCGAGGCTGGAGATTTATTTGGTGCCTGGACCTAGTGCGCAAGCGGACGATCAACACGATACGTCGCATGAGGTAATAATCTGTGATTATGTCATTGAATGAAAATTATGATTATTTTTGCTTGTTTGCTAATTTTACAATGCATCTACAAGTGTCGTAACCTTTTTTATTTATCAATCAATGTGACAGTCACAATGTGTCAATGCCAATGGGAATGGCAAAATTGCGATGCTGTATTATTATTTTATAGTTACCGGTGCAGTTTTCGACCCACGCCAGTTTTCGACCCATTGAAATCTCGCTTGATATCGGGTTAGAGACGTCACAGCGTCTGTTTATGACAATAACGATACAGAGTCTTGTCTGAGCAAAATATATTTTGATATATAATATAACATGGAACACGTTTATGATATACATACCTTGATAAAAACCGACTTTGCATGCTTACCAGACATTATTATTGAGCGTCTGCTGATGCGTGTGTCGTTTTTGGCCATGTGACAATAATAGCCCCTTTTATGGTAGATGTATGGCAAGCCAGTCTTGTCATAAAAATATATGAATAATTAAAATGTGTCAAATATACGAGAAAAAAATGCACTACATTAACGTTATATATTCAATACAAGTATATGTGTGTGTGTGTGTTGTATAAAGCGCTATGTCAAGCCTGGTTGTCATAAAAAGTTGGACTAATTGGAACAAAGTGGTAAAATGAAACAACATTATCCGTACGGCTTGCCGAATGCCGCCGGTTTCCTCGACTCGCGCGACATGGTTCAGATGTTCAATATTCGTTTTTCACTCAAAACAACTGTTTTAATAATTTGGTTGCATTGAATAAATGAAGTAGCTGTTGCTGATTTGGTATATCGATCTCTTACACAAAACGTTTCTTCAGGTTTTTTTAAACGGCATATTCTATTAAGTAGGTCGAAAACTACACCGACCAGTATATGTGCACTGAATTTGAACATGCTTTTATTCTGCATATACAACACGTTATAAATAAAATAGGGTGCAATAAACATGACTTATACAATTTTTTTTATAAAAACGAATGCCCTAGATGCTTCCACTAACATTGTGACAGGTGCCTAACCTGTCACCTGACTGTTGTGACACTGTCACTGAGTGTGCCTACACGAAAACAGTCATAAAATGGGATTTTACATGAACATTGAATTACGGTTGAATTATATATGTCGTTTATTCAGGTGAATTGATGTGTACAAACATTGATGTATGGACATATAAGTTGATATGGGCACATTTTGCCCACACACTATTTCTAAACTTATTATCATTGACCAATGTTATTTATTTCATCAGCAGGTAGTGGACGAACCATCAATGACCATGTCATCAGCGACTAAGAAGAAGTTTGCATTCCGTCAGCTGTCTGATGCGAGTGAGTCGACTGAAGGTGATGGTTACACCACTGACGTGAAGGCGACCATTTGTTGGCCTTGAAGGGTTAACTGCAACGAAAAGCACAAACCAGCACCAAGGAGGCTATGCGGGCGCGCAAGGTAGCTCGTGCTGCGAGGCACGACATCACCACTGGCTATGCACCAGGTGCTTTTTAATGACATTCATGTACAGTAATACAGTTGTATACTGTAACCATGGACACAATATATGACAGACATTGATAGATAACTTTGTAGCAACATTTTATCCATATATACCTTGCTTGGAAGGTTGGAAAACTTCAGTGAATGCATTGACTCAACTATGGTCAGAACTTCATATGCATGGATTTAAATTTCTCTTAACTAGCAGACTAAATCAGGACTGTGTGGATAACATGTTCTCAGTCATCAGAGGTAAGGGTGGCAACAGGGATAACCCTGATCCTCAGCAGTTTAGGGCTGCCTTTCGCCAGGTCGTTGTTGATCAACTGCTGAAACCCAGTGACTTTGGTAACTGTCGAGATGACTTAGACAGCATACTGCTCAGTTTAAATCACATGGCGACCGAAAAGACGAACAAAAGATGCACTGAATCTGCAAGTGAAGTCAATGTTGTTTACAGAGTCGATGTTAGTTTGCCACCGCCATGTGTACCTCAGATTAATGTAATCAGCTACATGTCTTGATACCTACTTAGAAGATACCCAGTAGATATCTGCGCTAGCTGTGCTGCAAACTATGTCTTGCTATGTCAACCAGGCGGAGTTGAATATGAGTTCTTGCGACAGAAGGCACACTGCGTAGAAGGCACTCTGATTTATGCAAACCCTTTCTTTGTCAAGTTGGTATCTAACCTAGAGAGTACCTTCATGTCAGTATTTGAATTTGTTATGCATATGCAAGGAATCCACGTCAAATTGTGTAATCAGGTAGTTGAGTTTGTTCAGGCAGTTCACTGTGGTCAGGCAGCTTGTGCTGAGAGAGCTAGTTCTATGGCAAGATTATACATGAAGGTCAGAATCATGCATGCATTGAAAGTGTCCAACACAATGAATGAAAGCTGTGCTAGGGGTGTAAAAAGAAATAGGAAAGTTCTCAAGTTAAGTCATGTCTAAATGATAACAGAATCTCAGACTAAATTTAAATATTGATGCCATGTACAATTTGTGTTGACTGTGTCAATTGGGGTTTACCTTGGATTTGGTATATGTACATCACATACTGATTTAGTTATGTGACTTTATATGTACGTTATTATGTCATTATTAACTTTTGATTTTGTAATAAGGCTATTTTACAACATAACTTATGCTCTTACTTCAGCAAATAAGTTATAAAATCCCTGGTAACTAGAATTGTAAGTTTTGTACTGGGCACATAAATTAAGCATTTTTGTAACTGTTTTGATTTTATTTAGTCTTTTCTACATGTACTGTTAGTTAATTGTTTAATTAGTTAGTTAGTTAGTTACTGTCAGTTGTTGTTAGGTTGCGTTACTCATAAATAAATATATATATATGATTTGTTTACCATCTGTTTGTAAAAATGTAGGCTACAGCTATTCACATGTGAGCTTTGTATACAGCTGGCCACCAGATGGCGCCTCAAATAAGCAATTACCATTGAAATAATAGGGAGTGTCACCTCTTATCAATATAAGCTCTTTGGTATCACATCGATCACGTAGAAAAAACGGGGGTATGAGTACTCAGAGAACGTTACATAACGCCGTGTAATTAATACAGTGCATGTACATTTTAACACCATAAAGTCAGTATGGATCGTCCTATACACTTCAGATGAGGAAATAGTTAGTTGTCCAATTTCTATGTCTGCAGGGCACAGGTGTGGAATCATGTTTTTAACACACTCGAAGCTGTATACATGTGGAAAAAATACATGAACTATGGAGATGTGGAGAGAGCAGACAAAAATGCTAGTCATACGGACTGGACTACAAGCGAAATACCTCAGCAAGAGCATCCAAGAGATGGTACAATTACGCTCAGAATGGAACAAACAGAGATATTCTGTAATGTATGCGTTAGTCGCTGTTAAATTTCGCGACGCAACACTACGTAAGTGGCTGTTAGACACGCAGCAATCTGAAGTGAAGGAATTGGTAAAGAGCTGGGAAGAGTATTGGAGTGTGCTGAGCTATAATGGGCAGCCAGGACAAAATATGCTTGGACGAATATTTATGAACGTATGCGAGTTCATTCGCAAACAGTCGCAAACAGTCCCCCATGAATCGTGGCCAGACACGTCACGAGGTGATCGTGCGAAGTCAGACATCACGCGGTAGGTGAAGTGCAATGTAGAGAGAGAGAGAGAGAGAGAGAGAGAGAGAGAGAGAGAGAGAGAGAGAGACAGAGAGAGAGAGAGAGAGAGAGAGAGAGAGAGAGAGAGAGAGAGAGAGAGACAGAGAGAGAGAGAGAGAGAGAGAGAGAGAGAGAGAGAGAGAGAGAGAGAGAGAGAGAGAGAGAGAGAGAGAGAGAGAGAGAGAGAGAGAGAGAGAGAGAGAGAGAGAGAGAGAGAGAGAGAGAGAGAGAGAGAGAGAGAGAGAGAGAGAGAGAGAGAGAGAGAGAGACGATATATATGTTAATAATGTGA
>OY759265.1:22908046-22929724 GCA_963662155.1 Lamellibrachia columna | reverse complement strand
TATAGCAGACTGGTATAGCAACTTGTTCATAGCAATGGTGGCATTACTCGAAACATGCCCTATATGTATGTGTTTTCCTTTACAGTCGGATTTAGCCAGTATTTGGTATGGGGCAGAGTTTGTGGGGCCCATACTTTTGTATTGATGCCGGCGGAGCGCCAGTCGATTACGCCAATCCGGTGCAGAGCCATCTGTAAGGTCCAAATTGGGCATGCCCCTCCTGTTTGGGGTATTGGAATCTCCCCAAAAAAGCAACTGAAACAATGGCCAGTCACGACCGATAGTTCACTAAAACTCAAAGCGGGATTTGCGAGAGTCAAGGCTTTTAAACATATACACTTTGGTTTCGCGTTATTGTACGTTAACACCTGACCGGGACATGTAAAGTGGATATGTTAACCACGACACTTCCATAAAGAAGTGCAGTATGTGCAATAAGTGTTACAGGTAGAGAGTGATTTGTGCCAATACTCGTGTGTTTGCATCGGCGTTAGGTCTAATGACCCACAGCGAAAAGTATTTTAATAAGCATACAAATGTATTGAGCAATTGTTACAAGGCCAATGTCTTAAAGGTAACAATGTCTTAAAAGTAGCAATAAAAAAGCTTTATTATTATTTGTCGCTTGTATTCATATTTGCATTGTCAACGCAGCAGCATCATGCAGTTCGCCATTGTGACGGTTCTCGCTGTTGTCGCTATCTGCGCCTATGCCGCTGCACAACCAAGTGAGTTTAACTCCTTACTCATTATATTTAGTCCATCGCCAATCAGATAGATCTTCAAATCTGTTCAGACCTCTCTTCGTTTTTACTAGCTTCATTTCGGTCTTTCTACAACCATATTCTGTTTTCCTTGTTGTCTTTGTCAATCTTTCCTCAATCGTTTTCTGTTTGTGTCGAGCCCACCGCTGTCTGCTCCCCCACCTTCATCCTCATGTGTTTCTTTCTTTTATTAACTGCTCTTCCACCTGCACATATTCTCCGAACCCAGTTGTTTTCTGCTACCTCTAGATTTCATTTCATATCTATCTGTCACTGCATATGCTCCCAACCAAGATATACAAGCTGGTACCACGCCGATTTCTAACACAGTTTCCCTTTAGCTGTTTCTCCAACTTTCTGTCCCTCCTCCCTTCTGCCGCTCCTGCTTGCAACTTCCTCTGTGCCTCCTTGTTACCTCCTCCACGCACTGTACTGCCCAAGTGCACAGCGTTGTCCACCTGCTTTCTATCTATTACTACATGCAAGTCCACATCCCGTTCTCCTATCCACGTTGTTTTGGACTTCTCATAATTAATTCGGAGGCAATGTTTTCTGAAGATGTTGATGGGAAGGAAGTCTAAAGTGCTTGCAAAGCGCATGGTATTTATCAGCGGGGTAGTGTATTTTGGATTTCCAACATAGATATTTTGGTAATACTTTGAACTCGCTCGAATACAGACCAATGTAGCCAACGCGCCGCTATGGCCTACACATTTCGTATGCTTACGATCGTGTTGCTTAGACTATCACAGTTAACGTTATATCGGCACTACACAGGTTGTCCGACGGGTCCTCGTGGAATTAGACACTGCAGCGGTTTGCCGGACGGTGACTACCAAGACTGCTTCAAATGCTCGAGCTTTGTGAAGTGCGTCCACGGAAAGATGCTGAAGTGGCCATGCGCCGGACCGATCTTGTGGGATGATGCGTTGAAAATCTGCACATGGACATCGACCACCTGCTCTGAATATACTGATTGAGACGGAAACCCAGGTTGGTATACTTACACTATTTCTTGACCTACCTTGGGTCGCAACTCCATATATATATATATATATATATATATATATATATATATATATATATATATATATATATATATATATATATATATATATATATAGGCCAGTGAATTGCGTTAGCCTGTCGTAACAGTGGGGAGAGATGTTAATTACAACAACGGACTCTCAATCGAGGGAACCCGCGGTCGTTGCTGCCGTTTCGAAGTTTCGGCAATTTATTTCACTCCACGTTGCCTCAGTTCACTTATATGTATAAATGAGTATCTGGCTATAGACATAGGTGGGCATGTGAACGAATATTCTTCGCGCAGTAACTGCTATGGTTATTAGATGACGTCATTAGTCGTTTGGCACAGTATTAATGATGTCATCTAAAACATTACAGTTATGGTGTTTAGTTACACTGGCTAATGATGTATTATTGATGTAAGGCGGAACTGATATGACAATAGCTTAGAAAGGAGCAACATAACAAGTGTGGATATGTTTTTTTTAAAGCTGCGTTATTCATACACGCGCTCGTTTTCGTTAGAGCGTAATATTTAATAGGGGAGACGGGGGTTAGTTGTTACAATCTTCAATTGAAGTAAACTTTTTAAAAAGTATGTTATACGCATTATTTGTCTCAGTGTAACTTACTGTTACATCTTACAATGTAATTACCATGCCGATTATATTCCTTATTGTAATTAATTAGATATAGCATCCTAAACTGTTATGTTCCCCGAACTGGTGTGAATATTGTAAAGAGCAAGGAGGCAGCCTGTTCAACTCAGATCAGCAGATCAGCCTGTTCAACTCTCCCCTTACGCCAATAATACTTTAGATTTAACCAAGCCGGCAGGTAGCATAAGGACAGTCAAGGAAATACACGAATGCGTTTGCACGCGGTATAGGCAGAAGCTCTGTGTTAAGAACGCCCAGTACAATGGTTTGACAGCCAGGTCAAAGAAACTGCCGTCGTAATTGTGGTGTGTAATACAGTAACGTAGGCTTAAGTAAAAAGTAATATCATCTGTGGCTATCAGATTGTATGTGAAACATAGAACATATAATGTCAACAAATTAGATATATAATATACTACGATATATTATTGTATGGTATAATACGATAAAGTAAACAATAATCTACTTAATAAATGTCCAAAGTGACTGCTGACTAGTGTCGCCATCTGACGGGATATCACTAAACATTACATATACAGTTTCCCAGGTGAGGTCGATTGTAACAACTAGCCCTGTATGCGGGGTAAGTTGTTCAAACGGTGGCAAACTGCGTACGTTCTATGACAAATTAACAAAGACGAAAAATGAATACACGACGCTTGGTTGTCACTGCAAAGGGAATCTAATCAAATATTACAATTCGAAGAATTTTTAACCAACTAAGTTAGACCAAGCTACCGGTCCCTGTGCTCCACTGAGACAACCATGGCGAGAAATTACCGAACTATCTAAAAGGGAAACAAAAGTTATAAATTTGGGCCTATGCGCCTATAAGAGTTATTAAAAAGTAACCATTTGCAACTACAATCACAAATATCACGCCAGTGGTTTACTAAGGAAAACTTGTAGAACACACATCTTAATGTCATTGTGCATGTAGTGTAGTCTGGCAAAATAGTCACTCACCAAATGAAAATATATTTGTAAACCCCTAGTCCAATGCTTGACAATAGGATATGGCTACGCTGTTTGCATATAAACTCAATGTATGCCCATGCTTTTTAAAACTTATCCCGTTCTGAATTTGCAGCTCGCTTGATTGAGAGTTAGCGTTACTTCGATGTATACCCGCTGGCCCTTCGATTTATGTCAAAAGCATTTAATGCGTTTTAACGCGTCATAGCGAAAATCGACTTTCAAGAACTGCCAGGCGTTTATTCATTGTTCTGGTCAATATGACAGCTTCCAGGAAAACGAAGATTTGCCAAAAAATCTCCCGCTTCCAAAACAAATTCTGACAAAACCACTAGAGTGATATTTTTTATTGTAGGTGCAAATGGTTAGTTTTTATTAACTCGTTAAGGCGCATTGTCCGAAAACCCTGACTTATGTTTCGATTTATGCCCACAACCTGAAATGACGAGTTACCTCGGACCAATGTATCTCCATGGATGCAAGTCACATCATTATGCGACAGTTTCTTGCATACAAAACGTTAGCGTCTGATACCAACTTATTTTGATCATTGTTTTTTGTTACAAAAGAAGATTGTCGTTGACTTGCGTTGCTGACTCTCGCGAGTCTCCCAGAATTCCGCCCTACAAGAAGGCTGACCTAAGTTTCCTATGGCAACCATTGTAACGTTTTACAAGAATCTTAGAAAGTCTAAGTGCCATAATTGTCAGGTTTTGATTGCATTAAAAAAATGACATATTATTTATTTCTCATGTTGGACCATCGTCACATTTCAGTGCTGTTAGCTGAGCGTCTCCAAGGCGACAGACCACAGCCGTTGTTCAGCCATGCGTGTCTGACGATGACACACCGCCTGAGACATCCCATTGTCACACCTGAATGGCTATGCTGATGCTGAGTACTGAATAAAACTACCACATTACATGCATTGTTGTTTGTTTTTGATTTCAAAATGAATCATATTTCAAGCCCAAAATATCATAACAACAGCAACAACAACAACAACAGCAACAACAACAACAACAACAACAACAACAACAACAACAACAACAACAACAACAACAACAACAACAACAACAACAACAACAACAACAACAACAACAGCAGCAGCAGCAACAACAACAACAACACTAACAGCGACAACACCAACGACAACATCAGCTGATTTCTTCAATTGTCTTGGCACAATTGTATCCACAAAACTTGGTTGAAAGGTAGTACTTTGTGTCTAGTAGCAATACTGTCCTGATACGAATAGTGTTCAATGTTCAATTTATACAAAACATATTCATCTCTGAAAACTGTAAGCCCTCGTGAAAACATCCGGGAGAAGATGCTGTAAATTCACAATAGTTGAAAATGTGCTGCTAATGTCACTTGTTGGCCTGGTGGTTTTTTTTCGGGGGGACCTTATTATACCGAACGATCAGGATCTTAATAGGGTCTTCAACAACAATAGCGACAGTAAGCAATATATATTTTTAGGTACATAACGTAGATAATATTTCTTTTGCTACTTAATCCAATATGTGTTGCTATGCATAATTTTCGCACATATCTAATGTGATTTAAAATTATAAATAAAAATTAATGTTTAAAATTATAAGTACAAGTTATTACATACATACATACATACATACATACATACATACATACATACATACATACATACATACATACATACATACATACATACATACATACATACATACCTATGTTTTACGTGATAGCACCACTGAATAATTCATTTGGTATGACAGGTGAAATTATTCAAATAAAACAGTGCTCCTGTTAGCAGCGTAGTAGCACCGCATCGACATAAGTAGTTGTATCGTAATATGAGAACGAGTATTACACTAAACTACCAAAAAATGAGGCGTAACTATTGCTTTATAGAGGTACAATTAACTTTTTCTCCTTCTATGTTATATTTCTCCTAATCAACCCAACAATTTGATTACCTTTTGAAGCTGCAACACTACACTACTCTGAAACTTTCATATCAGCGCTTATTGCAACCCCTAAGTCCTTTTCTTTTACCCAGAACAGTATTTCCCATTTCATAGTTTATATCCAAGTCCCCATGTCCTTTATGTAGGCATTTACATTTCCCAAAATTGAACATCTCCCATATCTCAGATCATTTCACTAACATGTCTAGATCGTTTTGTAAATGTTGTTGATCACCATCATCGTTAACCGTTCTAAACACTTTTGTGTCATCCGCAAATGTCAGTACGTATATATATATATATATATATATATATATATATATATATATATATATATATATATATATATATATATATATATATATATATATATATATATATATATATATATATATATATATAAAGAATAATAATGACCCTAATACTGATCCTTGTGGTACCTCACTCAAAACTGAGTTCCAGTTTGAAACCGCCCATCCACTAAACGACTTCTTTGAGTTCTGTCGTTCTGTCGATGCGATTATGTCATCTCCGATACCTTGAGCTTTTAATTTAAGTAGTAATCTTTGATGTTGCACTTTGCGAAAAGCTATCTGAAAATCTAAGTATGTAATACCCACTCAGTTATTTCTTCCCAAAAACATAACATATTTGTTAAGCATGACTTTGCTTCTAGGATTCCATGTTGAGATGTATTTAAAAATGTATGCCTAACAAGGAAGTCCACCATATGGTCTTTGATTGACCTTTCTAATAATTTATAAACACTGATGTTAACCTCACTGGTCTAATTCTCACTCTCGAACCGATGATTGAATCATGAATGACTGGCCTTGTTCTTGACTTTGTCATAATGTCTGTGTACTGCCAGTTGTTCTGGTGCCGTTGCACGCTGTGGTGGTGCAGAGACGGAGGGGTACAAGACATGGAAGGCTGCACACACCAACTGCAACGTCAGTTATGTCGGACCATACGGGGGGATGGAGATGGAGGCCGCTTTTATCGATAAGATATACTGTAAGATCTCAAATTTTCACGCGTCAATGCTTGATATTTTTTCATAAATGTATGCATAAACGCGTTCCTATATTTTTTCAATCACTATTTTTGCAAAAATGCTGCTTATCATGATATTCCCAAAAGGCAATGTCATCAAATCGCTATCCCATACAGTCATACTTCGAGAGCCAGAAAATATATCACATACCACTTACCAGTTTTACTTAGAAAAACGCAACCATGCATTGTGGATTAAATTTATACGTATAGTCTTCACGGTTTTTCTACATGCACGAAGCAGTACCTACTAACACTTTCCAAAGAATCCTGTACAAACGCTAATTGCTACATATGCTCTTAGGCTACAAATCTCTTTAAATTGGTCTAGCAATACATATAATGATATAATATCCGCACGAACAAAGTGCATGACTTTATACGGTGGCTGTGGTTCCCGCTACCAGTGTTAGTTTTTCCATTTTGGAAGGATGGCCGTCCGTTTAGCTTGTGCTCTTCATTCACGAAGAGCGTATGCGTGTTTTTTCCTATAAGTCTTCTTGAACTCAAATGTCTCGGCCAGCTCTGCGATCACAGTGTCCTACCTGGTCACTCTTTCCTCTATGTCGCTCAGAGTTCTTTTATAATGTGCTTGATTAGTAATTAGGCTGTCCATTTTGTCGTTGAAATAGGTCAAAGTAGTGCGAACGAGCGCTGTAAATTCTTCGTTCACCGGGACATTGTCCATTTCTGTCGACATAGCTTCGGTCACTGACCGGGCTTTACCGCGCTTTTGTTTGCCATGCCCATACATGGTAGTCAGTGTTTGTTACGTAACTGTCTAGAGCTTGTAGAGTGCGGTGACCGGGTGTATGTCCACAGGCAAAGCGGATGAAGAAGTGTATTTGCCACGCATATAGTCTGTAGAAGACCAACAAGAGTATGTGCAACTTGGCTCCATACCTTTATCGGTCAGTATATATATATATATATATATATATATATATATATATATATATATATATATATATATATATATATATATATATATATATATATATTATATATAATATATATATATATATATACATATACATATATATATATATACATATACATATATGTATATATGTATATATATATATATATATATATATATATTATATTTGTAATGTGTAGAAGACCAACAAGAGTATGTGCAACTTGGCTCCATACCTTTATCGGTCAGTATATATATATATATATATATATATACATATATGTATATGTATATATATATATATATATGTATATATATATACATATATATATATATGTATATATATATATATATATATATATACATATATATATGTATATATATATATATATATATATATATATACATATACATATATATATATATATATATATATATATATATATATATATATATATATATATGTATATATATATATATATATATATATACTGACCGATAAAGGTATGGAGCCAAGTTGCACATATATATATATATATATATATATATATCAGGAGCAGGAAATGTTAGTTACATGCCAAAGACAAGAATGGGAAGCTAGTCACTGACAGGAAATATGTATTGAAGGTCTAGGCCAGCGATCCGCAAACTCAAACTATATATATATATATATATATATATATATATATATATATATATATATATATATATATATATATATATATATATACATATATGTATATGTATATATATATATATGTATATATATGTATGTATATATATATATATATACATATATATATGTATATATATATATATATATACATATATATATATATATATATATATATACATATATATAATATATATATATATATATATATATATATATATATATATACATACATATATATATATATATATATACATATATATAATATATATATATATATATATATATATATATATATATATATATATATATATATATATATATATATATATATACATATATGTATATGTATATATATATATATATGTATATGTATATATATATATATATATATACATATATATAATATATATATATATATATATATATATATACTGACCGATAAAGGTATGGAGCCAAGTTGCACACATATATATATATATATATATATATATATATATATATATATATATATATATCAGGAGCAGGAAATGTTAGTTACATGCCAAAGACAAGAATGGGAAGCTAGTCACTGACAGGAAATATGTATTGAAAGTCTAGGCCAGCGGTCCGCAAACTCTGGCCCGCGGGCCAAATTTGGCCCGCGGCCCGCTTTCAACTGGCCCGCGTGACCGTGTCAGCAATATAATTTTTTTTCAGTACCAATTTTCCAGTTGTTCTATGACCACTAAATAATGTGTTTCCTTGTGGATTTCAATACAATTATGCCAACTGTTTCAACCTTACTAAACAGTCATAGAGCTTACACAAATTTTAAACATTATGAAGCATTAATTTTGTTGTCCACTTAATATCAATTCGCCAGAGTACACTTCGTACACATTTAATAGCAACAACCTTCATATTTGCAGTGATGTTCGCTAGCCGGCGCTACTATTAATATAACAGAAGCTAACACTCGATTCCCAGAAACCCGGATAAAACATCGCTCATTAACAAGTCAGCTTCGACACAGCTAACATTGAATTTGTGAATCTCAGGACTATGGCGTATATCGAAAAAAAACGTCGTTTTGATTATTCCGGAAAGAGAGCGTTTGACGCTGCCTGGGAGCATGAGTACTTCTTTTGCTATCGCGACCATGACCGAAAAACGATGTGTTTGATATGCAGAGAAAGCGTTGCTGATTTGAAACGCTATAACGTGAAACGGCATTACGATTCGAAGCATAAAACGTGCTTTGACGGTGCATATGTGGGGAAAGACGAACGCATGAAGGAGTTCAAGAAACGATTTGATGCCTACTTGGGCGAGACGAAGAGAGTATATGTGTTTACACATACTTCAAGCCATTTTAATGAAGCCAGCTATCGCATCTGTTATTTACTCGCTCAACACCAGGTGCCGTTTACTCACGCAGAATTGTTCAAGAAGGCTTTCATGGCCAGTGCCGAAGTTCTGTTCGCTGGTTTTCAGAACAAAGATAAGATCGTGCAACATATTGGGAATCTGACACTTTCACCCGACACATGTGCCCGTCGATGTGATGAGTTGAGTGGTGACATTTTCACGCAGCTGGTGACTAAGTTGCGAGCCTGTCCTGCTTTTTCACTTGCTATCGACGAAAGCACTGACAAAAGTGACACGGCACAGCTGATGGTATATGTGCGGTATTTCAACGAAGGTGTACCTGAAGACTTCCTGTGCCTGATCCCATTGAAGGGCACAACGACAGCGCGGGACGTTTCCAGTGCGCTATTGAAGTTTGGCGAAGAAAATGATTTGACGTGGGAAAATTTGATTTCTCTGTGTATAGACGGCGCACCCAGCATGCTTGGTCGTCAAGCTGGATTCGTTGCGTTGTTCCGTCAAGAAATCGGAAAGCCGAATCTGATATCATACCACTGCGTAATTCACCAGCAAGCATTGTGCGCGAAAGCAGGCTGTGGTCTGCAGGATACGATGAAAACTGTTGTAGAGAGCGTGAACCTTATCCACGCACGTTCTCTCAACCACAGGAGGTTCCAAAATCACTTGGCTCTACTTGGTGATGCAGAATTCGGCGATGTGCTACTATTCAACAACAGTGTCCGTTGGCTGAGTCGAGGCGCATTTCTTGAGAGATTTGCTGCACTGCTTCCTCACATCGTGAGTTTTCTCAAAGAAATTGACCACCCAGTTGCCCATCTGGAAGATGACAAGTTTCGGGTGCGACTCTGCGTTCTGACATACATTTTCGGACGCCTAAATAAGGCAAACCTGCTGCTACAAGGACGGCACAAGTTGTTGTGTAATTTGTACGAATTGGTGCTTTTCGGCAGCACATGGTCATGCGAATCAGGATTCTCAGCCATGAATCACATAAAGAACAACCTCAGGTGCTGACTCAAGGGCACACGTTTGAGGGATCTTCTGCGACTCTCAATCTCTTCGCTCTGCCCACAGTTCGGTCAGTTGTCGAAGAATATGTAGCACAATCCTTCGCATTGACTGCAATCTTTACATGTGCTGACTTCTCTTGCGTTGTTTCGAAAATGTTTCCATGTTCTACTTGTACAGTACCATATTTTTTAGCCTGGCAAAGCAGCTAATAAAAGCAATATTTGTGCACTGTGTTTTTCCGTGCTTAAAACCTTTGGCCCGCCTTAACATAGCACTCCATATGTTGGCCCTCGTCCCAAAAAGTTTGCTGATCCCTGGTCTAGGCGGAGTATTTCAAAGAGCTGCTGAACCAATGAGAAAACAGCGAATTAGAACTGCCAAGTGCAGTAGAAGGACAAGTGAAGCTGGAGGAGATTGGGGATGCAGAGGTAGAGAGAGCAATGAAGAAGATAAAGAGAGGACAAGCGGCAGGCATTGATGAAGTGCGAGTGGAGATGCTGGTAATGACTGAACATGTTGGGGTTAGGTGGACAACGCTATTGTTATGTACCTGCATGAGAGAGGGGGAGATACAAGTGGAATGGCGGACGGGGTTGATAGTCCCTGTATGGAAAAGGAAGGGAGATGTTCATCACCCTGGAAAATACCGAGGTATCACGTTGCTGAGAAATGCACATATGAAGAAAAAAGGTAGAGTAGTGCGCGGACCGGGAATATCGGAGGAATTCAGGGTGGACGTCGAAGCCCACTGTTATTCATTGCAGTAATGGAGGTGATCAACAGGAACGCGAGTACAAGGGACATTCTCCGCAAGTTGCTATACGCCGACGACCTGGCAGTAGTAGCGGACAGTGAGGCAGATCTTCAAGAGCGGTTGGTAGATTGGAAGGAAATCTTTGGAAACATGGACTGAGAGTAAGTCTAGAGAAGACGGAGGTGCTTTGAGTTGGGCAGCAAAAAAAGAGATTTTGACATAAGACTGCATGGGAAGAAACTGAACCAACGAGACAACTTTGTAGTTGCTGATGTAGAGACTGGTGTCTCCTCATCTGCATGTACAGATTATATGTATTTGTTTTATTGTTTCTTAATTAAGATATTCTACAGTGTCAGGTAATATTCCATCCTCGTAGAGGATGCAACCAGTTCACTTATAGGTTGGTTGCACGTGCGGCTCAGAATATGATCCTGATGACGACACGGCCATCGGAAAGTTGGGCCGTGAACGATACCGGGCCTGTTCGTTGGAGCAGTTTGCCAGGTAACCATGTTGGTCCGGGCACAAAGTTACGCACCACCACGTCGTCACCACGGTTGAATGTGCCATCTTTGGCGTGTTGATCATGCTGCTGCGTTTGCTTCATCTGCTTCCCTTCCAGTCTATATCTCGTGCTCGTGCAAATAAAGTCGAGTCTCCATTTTGGACGTTGACAAAGCAACATTTCAGCAGGCGAACGATTCGTGGTCGAGTGCGGTGTTAGCCGATAGCTTGCGAGCCATCGCGTCAAGCACAATTGCAATGGTGCGTGTTGCATGCGTTTCATGCCTTCCTTGAATGACTGAACAGCTCTCTCTGCTAAGCCATTCGACGATGGATGCGAAGATATGCGGGATGCCTTTGGCAGAGGTGAACTCACGGAACTCTTCACTTGTGAACGTCGGACCATTGTCACTCACCGGCAGACCTTGAGTGGCAAAACAAGACATGAGTATCTCAACTGCCTTTCGGCACGCTATATTCTGCATCTGGAACACTTCTAACCATTTGATGCAAGTTAACGGTCACTAGGAACATGTGTCCCTGGAAAGGAACCGTAAAGTCCACATGCAGTCGACTCCATGGATTTGCAGTATACTCCCACGGATGGAGGGGTGCCTTTGCTGGTGCATGCTGATTCGACTGACACGGATGACAGTTTTTCACCTTACCTTCTAGATCTGCATCCATTGATGGCCACAACACATAATTTCTCGCTAGACTCTTCATGTGTGAAACACCAGGATGTGTCTGGTGTAGTTCTTCCATTAGCACGGAGCGATGGATTGTTCGTACAATGCCTCTTGTACCCCATAGAACACATCCATCTTCGCAAGACAGTTCGTGTCGTCGCATCAATTGAAGAACGGCATGAATTCATCAGCTACATTCTTAGCCAACACCAACGCTGTAACACATACTGCAGCACACGTGATAGAACTAAATATGTTTTCGGTGCTTCCTTGATCATTGTTGCTGTCACAGTGTTGTAACAGGTTCAGCACAGGTTCTGGCGCGGGAACCTCCACAGTTTCTGGAAGAGACAGTCTGCTTAGTGCATCTGCATTTGCAACGCTTGTGCCAGGCCGGTAGAAGAGCTTTGCACAAGAAGAGCCCACCTCTACAAACGAGCAGAGGAGTGTTACGGAAGAGGTTTCATCTGTCGTAGAAGACCCAAGAGGGGCTTATGGTCCGTGTAGATCTTGAAGTGTCGACCCCATAGATACTTGTGACATTTGCAAACACCACGAATCATTGCCAAAGCCTCTTTTTCTACCTGAGAGTAATTCTTTCTGTCAGTGCCATGGTTCAGGAGTGGAACGCAACTGGTTGTTCTTTATTTTGGGTTTGATGAGCCAGTACAGCACCTAAACCATAAGACGATGCATCACAAGTCTGGAGAAGTGGCTTGTTGATATCATAATATGTCAGGACTGGGGCTTTCCTCAGAAGCTCCTTTGCCATGTTGAATGCGCGCTCTTGACCAGTACCCCATCTGAAGACATGACCCTTCTTCAGCAGTTGGTGCAGTGGTTAATGGATCGTAGCCACGCTGGGTAGGAATCGAAGGTAGAAGGTCAACATGCCCAGGAATGACTTTACATGTGTGACGTCTGTGGGTGTGGGTGCCTCAACAACCGCTCTAAGCCTCTTCTCCAGGGTAGCCAATCCATCCTTGCTGATCCAATGACCTAGGTATTCCACAGCAGCAACGCCAAAATAGCACTTGTCCTTCTTAAGACTTAGGCCTGCCTCAGCAAGTCGACGTAGGGCTTCCTTCAGATTTGTCTGGTGTTCTTCCTCGGAAGCCCCAGTTACCAGGATATCATCCATCCATCGAGAGTAGGTCACTGGTTCGACGATTTTGGCACTCTGGAGCCGATTAAGGTCGTTATCGACTTTCGTCTTCATTAGATACGAAACCGTTCTTGCTTTACAAAACACAAGGCTTGCATCTGGTTTCACATGGATGGAAGCCATCACTTCGTTCATGGTGCCCAGATGGTCATTGAATTGTTCTGGAAACCAGGCAAATGGGTCAGTCGGTTTCTTCAAACTGCGGAGTAGATGAACTATCTGCCAATCTAGATGAAGTTTTCCAATTTCTTCCAAGGAGACTCGCGCCATTTCCAGGAACTACTAATAGAGGAAGTTCCACGGCTTCATCGTAATGGCGGACTACAACCGTCACTTCCAACATGCTTTCAGTGGCTCGCCAGTGTACGTACGAAGTTTAAACTGGTTCGGTTTCAGGGGAGGTGGTTGTTTTCCCCATCAAAGGTTGTAAGTTACCTCGCTGATAAGGGAGAAGATTGCCCCTGTATCCAGCTCCATCTCTAGGCTTGCCACTCCTATCTCCATCTCCATCGTGATCGGCGGTTCTGACGGATTACTTCGAGGAGTAACCTCATATATTGAGTACAGCTCTGTGACGTCTGTCATTCCCGAATGTTGTTGTGTATCATTTACCAGGTGTGTGCGATTGTCACGCACTGGTTTTCTAGCTTTGGTTCTACACATCTGAGATACGTCCACCACAACGGTAACATTTGACCTTATGTCCTTTGTTTCCGAACTTTGGCTGCGGTATGCCAATTGGTCACGTGGTCGATATGCCTTTGTTTTTGTTCATCACTTGATTCACACCTACCGCCAGGGCAGTAGTGTGTGAACTGTATGGTGCCTTTTGAATGTCCATTGCATTCTTCATGGCTACTTCGAATGCGGATGCTATCTCTATAGCTTTATCAAAATCCAAGCCTTTGACTGCTAACAGTTTCCGTTGGATTCCTTAATTTGTCACCAAAAAAAAATTCACGCAAAATTTTACTTTGTGTGGCCTCGAAATTGCAGTCTTATGCCAACCGCCTCAATTCGCTCATATACTGCTCAATCGATTCATTCGGCATTTGCATTCGCTTGTAGAATTTAAATAGCTCTTCAATTGCTGACGGCCGTGGACTCAAATACGTTTGCATCAGCTCCACCAATACTGCGTAGGTTTTGTCCGTTGTTTTCTAAGGCCAAGCTCTCGTCAAACCAACACCTTGTTCATCACTACCATGCTGTAACGTCCGAAAACCGCTGTGTGATGACTTCACCAAAGATATTCGCAAAATGTTGGCGACACTTCCCGAACCAGACACACCTGATATAGACGATGCCTACAACCAGTTCACCTCTGCAATCATTCCCATCGCCAAACGACACATACCACGAGACCATCGCAAGACACACATTCCAGGATGGGACCATGAATGTGACGAACATCACGCCGCCAAACCCGAACAAGAAATACAAGACACTGCGACAGCACTGCTTGAACACTTGAACGACAGGAGAGATGGGTCGAAACCGTGCAGGTGATTGACTTCACCCACTACAGTCGCTTGGAGTGTTGTACGAAGAAGATCAACAAACCTCAGGTGCCTATCAAAGCCAGTAAGATCGCACACCTTGTGAAAAATAATTAAATAATGCACTATCGATGGTGGATCTCCGTGATCTTACCAAATGACCTAATTAGGTCAATTCTGCGCCGATGAAGTTACGACAGGACGTAATTTGTCTCATGAAACCGGTCTGAAATTACGCCAGTGAGTATACCTTAATTACGCCCAATATAAATCTTAGTAGGTCGTAAACTTAAACCGTCTCATTAAACCGGCTCCAGTATCATACGATTAATGACGCCATCTAATAACATCAGTGTAACTAAACACAACAACTATAATGTGAAGTCGTTTGATACAGTACTAATGACGCCATCAAAATACTTAATACACCTTTGTGACTTCTATGAAAACACAATTCGTATAACTTACGGATGATCTTTGTTTACGCTATAGCATTGTATCTTTATTGTTATAAAAAGGCAAGAGTAAGTTATTAAATAATTAGTGCGGTATCCAGTCTGTAGGTACATACAAGAGCGCACTTCACCCACTGGCGGACCTGTTCATTCCAACAACAACTCGACTTCTCGGGAAAGTCTTAGCCACGCTGCAATTACTGCGCGAAGACTATCCGTTCACATGTCGACCTCTGTCTACAGCCAGATACTCATTTATACAGATAAGTGAACTGAGGCAACGTGGTGTAAAATAAATTGCCGAAACTTCGAAACGCCAGCAACGACCCCGGGTTATCTCGATTGAGAGTCCGTTGCTGTAACAATTACACCATCACACCCCACTGTTACGGCAGGTTAACGTAATTTAATATATATATATATATATATATATATATATATATATATATATATATATATATATATATATATATATATATATATATATATATATATAGATATATACATAAACGATTTGTAGACATATATTAGAAAATAGTTTTTGTTAATTATTAGTCAGAGGCAGGATTTTAGAATAAGTTAGTTCCGGACTCCGACAGAGAAGTCAGTGAGCGTTAATAGGGTTGTTTACCATTCGAAAATTGAGGTAGCATAGTGAATAGTCAGAAACAGTGGGAATATTTGTTAGAATAAGTATTACTATTACACATATACTATATACACAAACTTCTTATAGACATATATTAAGAAACTGTTTTTGTTAACAGAGGCAGTATTTTTCCGGGACTCAAATTCAACAAGCGATAAGGGGGAGTTTGTTTACAGGTCGAGAATTAAACTGGTGTACTAAACTATCGTATACATTGTTAAATATATATTAGATAAAGTGATACGTTTACATAAATTACATACATAAGGTAATATCTGAAATAGTTGTAGTAAACGATTTCGGCAAAAAGGAATTGACAGCTGGATTTTGGCGTCAGTTCGTTTACACTGACTTCGTTGTTTTGTTTACACAGTGTTCTCCGTATTCGCTTGGTGGCAGGTTTTTTTTTTGCTCGTGCGAGCTTAGTAGAAAAGACATAGTTAGCAAGTATATTAGCCTAAAGTGTTCTTTAGATCACAAGAATTCAAGGCTAACGTAGCAATCAGATTAAGTCTAAATTTTGTGATGGCGCCGTGCAAACGGCAGGTAAAGGCCACCAGGCATTTAATATGCAACAGTTGTAACAACTGGGTGGACTTCGTCAAGTCCGGGTGCGAGAAGTCCTGGGCTGAGGTTCAGGCGGATAGTTTTTGTTTTGAATGTAGGGAATGTACGTGGATGAAGGAACTTGAGGTGGAGTTAGAACAGCTGAGTCTGCTCGTTGTGGCAGTGGTGGGAAGGGAGCAGGTGGGTTGCGCAAGTGGTTCTGGTGGGGGACACTAGATGATAAAGTGGGGGAAGACGACGAGAGAGATGCTAGGGAGAGCTCACCTCAGCCTGGGAGGAGGCTGAGGGGAGGTAAGGTGACAGGTTGTAGGGAGACAGGACGTAAGGAGACGAGAAAGAAAGAAACGGGAGGGAAGACAAATGGATCGAAGGAAAGGGGAGTGGGGGAGACAGTAGCGAAGGATTCGGGGGGCAAGGAGACGATAGTTAAGGCGATGGGAGTAAGGGAGACGGGAGGGAGGGTGTCAGGAGGGAAGGCGACGGGAGCGCAAGTTAGCCAGGAGACGGGAGGGAAAGGTGACAGGTTGATGAGTGAGAGAGAGAGAGCCTGATAACAGTCTGCCACCAAGTGACAAGGCTCCAGGACAGAATGTGAAGTAGGGGATCCATCGGAAGAGCGATTCCGAGGCAGTGATAGAAGGGGTGAGAAAGAGAGCGAGGGTATTTGTGGGGGACTCAATAGTTAGGAAGACCGACAGAGTCTTAATCGAGGGAGATGACATGGTAGTTTGCTTGCCTGGGGCCAAAATAGAGGCGATAACTGAGAGGGTAGAAAACATAGTGGGTTCGGGCAAGGGTGGATCTGTTTTAGTACACGTAGAGACAAATAAAGTAGAGAGGGAGGGTACAACTGCTATAGTTAGGAAATACAGGAATTTGGTCAGAACACTTAAGCAGACGCGGATTGAGCAAGTAATATTGTCAGGGATTTTACCAGTAATAGGAAGGAGGGGTCATATATATCGAAATTGCCGGGGGATGGCAATTAACATGCTAGTCGAGAAGAGGAAGAGGAAGTTGGTTTTGTGGATTTGTGGGGAAGTTTTGTTGGAAGGGCGGATATTTACATGAAGGACGGGCTTCATCTAAGTGGAAAGGGGGCAGCAGTATTTGCAGATGGACTGTCAGCAGCAGTAGACAGTGGCATGGGTAGCATATCAAATATTTTTCGTAGTAAACACTATTTAAACTAGAAGCGCTGGGGTTACTTAGAGGTGTATCAAGCAGGAAAAGAGGCCACTAGTACAGATAAGCCAATAACAGAATGTCCGAAAACATGTCTGAAGCAGGTTATAGATGCGTGTGTTTAAATGCTAGGAGTATAGTAAATAAGAAAAATTAATTAAACATTATGTTAGAAGATATTGACCCTCACATAATTGGTATTACCGAATCATGGGCCAACACAGACATAACAGATGCTGAATTAGGATTGACAGGATACGTATTGTTTAGGAGAGATCGAATAGGAAGAAGGGGAGGGAGAGTTATTTTATATGTTAAAATCTATTCAGGCTTATGAATTAAAATTAGAAAGCGAAGCAGATTACGATGAAGTTGTTTGGTGCAAAATAGTTTCAGGAAATTATAAATTAACTATTGGATTAGTTTATCGAAGTCCAAACATAAACGAAGAGGATAACACAAAAATACAAAATGCTATGAAGGAAGTTAGTAAAAGGTAGTATATCATAATGTGAGATTTTAACCATGGACACATACAATGGAAATCTCTAGAGAGTACAGCGGGTGAGGACCAACAATTTCTATTTTTAATTCAGGAGAGCTTTCTTACTCAGCACGTGCTAGAACCAACCAGGGGAGAAAATGTATTAGATATAGTTTTATCATCACAAAAAGAATTAGTGGACAAAGTAAAAATACATGAACCATTGGGTAACAGTGACCACAATCAAATACATCTTGATATCAATGTAAAATCAGAAAATAAAAATAAAAAAACGTATAGGAGAAACTTGGAATATTCTAAAATATGAAATCGAGAGTATCATCGATAAATTTGTTCCCTTGAAAAAACAAGGAAAACGGCTTAGAAATAAACACTTGTCAAAAGAAGCTATTAGAAAAATAGTGTTTAAGCAAACTATGTGGAGGGTTTATACGCTTACCAGAAAGGATGAAGAATATGCAAATTACAAAGAGGCACATAAACTAGCTACAACTGAAATTAGGAAATCCAAAAGAAACTTTGACAAAAAAATTGGCAGGTAATATAAAAAATGAGAGCAAGAGTTTCTATCAGACCAGTGTGTTTAATATCAGTTGTATGTAAATTACTCGAAACATTAATTAGAGACTACATGGTAGAATTCATGATAAAACATGAATTAATAAATACATCTCATCATAGGTTCCTAAAAGCAAGATCATGTCTAATCAATCTCTTATGTTTTTTTGAAGAAATTACAAACTAGGTAGATGACGGGTCACCAGTAGATGTTGTCTACTTAGATTTTCAGAAAGCTTTCGATAAAGTGCCACTTCAAAGATTATTACTTAAACTAAAAGCCCATGGCATAAGTAATGATGTAATCAACTGGATAGAAAAGTGGTTTACACACAGAAAACAGAGAGTAATAGTAGATGGTGAGATTTCAAATTGGAAATCTGTTATGAGTGAGGTACCACAGGGATCAGTATTAGGCCCTTAATATTATATGTTAATATATATATATATATATATATATATATATATATATATATATATATATATATATATATATATATATAAATAATTTGGAAGATGATATATCTAGCAAAGTACTCACATTTGCAGATGACACAAAGTATTCAGAAAGGTTACTAATGATACAGATAAACAAAGTTTACAGGATGATCTAGATAAATTAGTTAAATGATCAGAAAAATGGCAAATGTTATTCAATTTTGGGAAGTGTAAATTCATACACATAGGACATGGAAACATGGGCGAAGAAAAAATAAAATGGGGGATGCTATACTAGGTAGAACCACACAAGAAAAGGACTTAGGAGTAACATTTAGTGCTGACATGAAAGTTTCAGAGCAATGTGGGATTGAAGCTTCGATTAGGAGAACTATCATGTATAAGCAGAAACAGCTAATTGTACTCCTGTACAAAGCAATAGTTAGACCACATTTGGAATATTGTATTCAAGCAAGGAGGTCATATCTTAAAAAGGACATAGACAAGCTAGAAAGAATACAACAAAGAGCAACTAAAATGATTCCAGAATTGAGAGACCTTAGTTACGAAAGTCGCTTATTACAATGTGGTTTGACAACAGTAGAGACCCGTAGACTAAGAGGAGACCAAATAGAAGTGTTTAAAATAGTGAATGGTTATGAGGATATTGACAGGAATATGTTCTTCAAACTTAAAGAAGGCAGTAGAACCAGAGGACACAAAGCAGCATTAGTTAAGGAGCAGTGTACGTTGGACATGAGAAAGTATTCTTTCTCACACATTGTGATAAATGAATGGAACAAACTGCCAAATGATTGTGTTAATGCTAGTAGTGTGAATATGTTTAGAAATAGAATTGACATATATTTAACAAGGGCGGCTACACATAGATGATAAAATGTTTGGACTCGATAAGCCAATGGCTTCCTTGTCCACTTGCCATCTGGAAATTGTTGTTAAATCTTCAGAAAACATTGTCTCCGAATTAATCTTGAGAAGACCGAAGTAACGTGGATAGGCGAACAGGAGGTGGACTTTATGCACTAGTCGGTGGAAAGCAAGTGAACAGCCTTTTGTACTTGGGCTGTACAGTTCGTGGGGGTGGAAGTAGCAATGGTGCAGAGGGGTTACAAGCAAGTGAACAGCCTTTTGTACTTGGGCTGTACAGTTCGTGGGGGTGGAAGTAGCAATGGTGCAGAGGGGTTACAAGCAAAGCACAAAGGCGAAGGAGGGAGAGATAGTTGGAGAAACAGCTAAATGGGAAATGTGTGGGAGGCCTGCGTGGTACCAGCTTGTGTATATGGGTTGGGAGCACATGCAGTGACAGAGAGACAGGCAACGTCTGCACGACGATAAGCGCAGGCACCCTACTCGGCTACATCTCGGCTTCAGACGATTCTCGTAATCTCGTGGTCTGTATTTTGTCGACGACAAAATGAAAACTTTACCATTAGATTGCTTTATCAGCAGGTTCCATGCATAACCTATTATAGCCACGATTTGACGTATACGCAATTTCGCTCAATCAAAAGTGTGTAAACAAAACAAATGTAGATTGCCGTAACTCGTCTTCTTATATATTGTTGGACACTTCTGGTCACATGGTTGGCATAAAGTGAACGCCTGCGGCTACAGTATGTCAACATTAGTGAACACATTTCATTGTGATGAAAACACCAGTCCATTAACGTATAAAAGTGGATTTTCATGCAGTATTTGTCAAATTCTACCCGATTTGGCTATGCAGAATCGGTACCATATCATTTTGAAAAGGCCTCGATCGGACGAAGATAACGTCGGCTTTGGTAATGAATTCATCATTATGTTGGTATTCTAAAACTTGAAACGTTCAGATCACTATTCATCCTGCTGACCGAATGAACATTATTAACCCCTCATATTTCACCTGCGAGACGCATGCATGTGCATCCCACGTGCACACCCAACCCTGAACTAACTGGGTTAGTGCGAGCGTAGCGCATGCACTCTACTTCATCGATACATTACATATGTCTGCATCATGCTGCATTGACGAGTTCGGCGAGTTTATTGTGTCGTAACAAAAACGTACGTTGAAATATTCGCGTTTCTTTGGTTGTTCAGTATATATTGTAGACATGTTATTGCTATTAAGACTATGTGTTATCATGAGAAACCTACGATTCTCAATTTCGCTTGTTGTGTACCACATATGTTATATACATGTATTATATTCTAAATATAATAATAGAATAGGGTGGGACAAATATGT
The DNA here is from genome assembly GCA_963662155.1 of Lamellibrachia columna. Classification (NCBI taxonomy): domain Eukaryota; kingdom Metazoa; phylum Annelida; class Polychaeta; order Sabellida; family Siboglinidae; genus Lamellibrachia; species Lamellibrachia columna. The sequence goes on along the minus strand of OY759265.1, from coordinate 22,908,093 downwards.
ATATATATATATATATATATATATATATATATATATATATATATATA
>OY759265.1:22890546-22905546 GCA_963662155.1 Lamellibrachia columna | reverse complement strand
TTAGAATCAAAGTTAGTGATTAAACAAATTGGAATAATTTATGCCGTCTCATGAAACCGGCCTCAGATACAATTTAATATAACTGTCTTCATGACGCATCAAAATAGGTGAAAGTAAATAACTTTCATAAGGTAATAATTATCGGGGAAAGTGAACAAGGATCGAGTGATATTGATACATTAAATGCGTGTTTAAGTCTTGACATGCTATGAGGTTTCTGAAGGTTATTAATGTTGTGGAGTGGCGTCTTTTGGTAAAGTCGTTCGACCGACCAAACGTAGCGATTTTGTGCCATGGCGACTTTTCGCGAAGCATGTTTTCGTCGTTCGATAATCGTAAATATTTCATTAAAAACATTTTTCTAACAAATTGGTTGCATTTAATCGATAAAATAATTGTTAATAATTTTGAATATCAACATCTTTGGGGACTGTTTTAATGGCATATTGTATTAAATACATAGAAATGACCCTAACATGGGCAACGAGTATAAGCATGACATCGAGGCTATATTTTTTATTACACCTAGGCCTAGGGCTAGGCTACTGAGTACTGTAGTTGTCGACATTATTTAATGTATTCAATATTAAACAATTGTGTTAGGTAATTGAGAAGATATGTGGTTATAGTTCACAATCTCGCGTTCTAACGTGTGAATAATTAATAACAAAGTCTTTTGTGCAAACTGCGGAAGAAAATCTTAATAAACGCGTGAAATTACGAGACTCCGAACATGGCACGGCGTCATCTTGAATCGTCGCAACCTTTGTGAGGTCAGTTGAAGCAGTGTTACCGGGTTAGTCACGACTGTCCCTGCCACACTGAGGTTTCGCTCAGATGATGAACTAGAGGTTTGCACGCAAATGACACTTGTTGCAAGTTTCGCCAGACCGAGGTATTGCAGTTGGTTGCCCGTCCACCACTGCAGTATCTCGGCATGCTCTCCCACCCACACATCTGGTACAGTGTGACCTCATCACGAAAAATAAACCAAAAAAGAAAAGAAACGGGAATCATTTAAGAAGCTAGATGACACTAATAGCGATGTTCATGAACTGACTGAACAGGTGGAAGAGGCTGTGAACTTTGCTTTGAGCACGGACTACCAGAGATCGAAAACGAGGACACCTTCGAGGATGTAGTTAAACTTGCTCGAAAAGCCCGCGTAGAAATCACCACAAACGATGTGCATACAGCTCATCGTCTCCCTGGAAATCGTTGCAACGGTAAGCCAAGGACAGTGATCGTGAAGTTTGTGAGAAGTGACACGAAGACAGCATTGGTGTGTAAAAAAGAACCTGCGTAACGTGACGGGACCAAAGATATTTGTCACCGACGACCTCACCAAAGCGAAAGCTAGGATGTTGTATGAACTCAGGCAGGCAGCTGACATTGAAAGAGCTTACTTCCTCGATTGCAAACTCTTTTGAATCAAACAAATGCACAACGGCGAGCAGAAAAGACACAACATCGAATCGCCTGATGACCTTTTTTTCACTCGGCTGGTCTGAGGAGTGAGTTTTACCTGAACTAAAGTGAACTTTCAAAGTAATTTTTTTCCCATAAACTCTTGACTTTACATCGTGCCTATACAATATCCATGCAGCATATGCAATAGAAATATCCGAACAAACGCTATATTCTGTTAACACTGTAATCATCGGATTCATCGTCAATATGCTAATCTGACCAGTGAACAATTTAATAAGTATTTTTCTACTGAAGAAGACTGGTTCTGTGAAACATGCTTAAATAAGTTATTACCTTTCGGTGATCTCACTGATGAAGAATTATGTTTTAATATGTCAGGTGTTGATGATAAATTGATTGAACTTTATGAACAATGTGCACACCTAAATTATGTTCCTTTTACTTACTCTGATAACAATGATTACACTATAAATGGGAGTATAGATCCAGACAATAATTTACATTACCGAGTAAATGTAGATAGCGTGTATTATACTGATGATGAATTCAACACTAAAGTTGTATCGAAAAGTGAAGGATTATCTAACTTCTCAATAATACATTTTAACATCAGATGTATGGCTGCCAGCTTTAACAAAACTAAAGGCACATATCGCTTAATTATATTGCAAATTTGATGTCATTGCAATTCAGAAACGTGGATGAATGACACTGAAAGTGAGGAGTTCCAGTTAGGAAATTATAATGCCTATTACACTTCTAGACAACACAGAACTGGTGGCGGGGTTACTCTGTATATAAATAAGGCTTTAAAGCATAATCCGTTGCCAAATCTTTCAAAATGTATACACATTTGTGCTGAAGTTGCATGTGCTGAAATCACCACTAGTAATGGTACGAACATCATTGTTGCATCAATTTATCGTGCACCAAATACTGACTTAACTTTAGTAAATGAACTTATAGAATATATGTTTCACATCCGTAACGGTAAACCCTTGTACTTGTGTGGAGACTTTAATGTAGATATACTACAATGTGAAAATCATGCAGCTACATGTAACTTTATTGAGCAGATTTATAGCTATGGGTTACATCCCTTAATAACTAGACCTACGAGTATAACAAAGGAAAGTTATACATAATATATTTACAACAGAACTTGAAAGGCATACTGTCAGTGGCCTAATCATAAAAGATAAGTGATCACTTGCCTGTCTGTCAAATTTGCGACTACGTGGTCAATATTCATCAAAAGAAAACCAATGTTTCGAAACAAGACCAATCTTGGCTCAAAGTAAACAAGCTTTCACTAAATATTTCAAAAACCTATTATATGATATTTAATCTTGTAAATGATAGATGTGACGAAAACATAAATATAGATAATGTTGATGTTGACAAAGTATATTGTTCTAAATTCCTTAGTGTGTATACTGATTGCAAACTCAGATGGTTTGAGCATAAGAATAGCATACGTACTAAAATTGCAAGGAATCTGTCGGTAATGCATAAATGTTAGTTAGATAGTTAAATGGCTACTGAATGAGTCTGCTTTGTATATTTTATGTTGTTCACTTATACTTCTTATACATCACATACTGCTGTGGTTCATGGGAAGCACATACAAAAATAGGATACACCCTTTGTACACTTTACAAAAACATGTAATGAGAATGTGTTGTCAGTTGGAATATAGAGTTAATTATTATCCAGCTTTCGTGAAATGTTACGCCCTTACTATTTTTCACATGATTAACTTTAAATCCATGAATATTATGTACAAAATTTACAACAATTTAATTTAATTTAAAGTGGAGAAAACATCTGGTATGTTGGGTACTGCACATAAATTGATACTGATTCATTTGTCAAAGTTATCATTGCCCATATACACTGTGTCCAGATGTTTAACCATAATTACCCCACACCTGGAGATTCTGTAGAGCGGATGCAACTTCTTTCTGTATAGCCAACTGTGGAGTCTTCCTCGAGAAATATTACTTTCAAATTAATCAGTGGTGTTAGTGGCTTTCTATCAATGTCGTTTCCACAAGTTGACTAAAACATATGAAGGAACGGATTAGGAGGTCAGAGAATATCTAAATATGAGTTCCTCGTGAATAAAAACGTGTGTATGTACTCATTAACAATTACTATATGATCAACAGTAAAATATACATGATCAACACACAGACACACAAACACAAAAAGAAAATGATTTTTTTGCAGCCCAGTGAATAATTTAATAATGTTGAAACGTTGCACACACACACACACACACACACACACACACACACACACACACACACACACACACACACACACACACACACACACACACACACACACACACACACACACACACACACACACACACACACACACACACACACACACACACACACACACACACAAACACACACACACACACACACAAACACACACACACACGTTTTGTTTGGTATATAGGTGCTCAATTACAGGGTTTTTATTAACACTTTACCGCGTTGGTCATTTGGGAACTAGCAATAAAAACATTTTTCTTCGTGGCTACGCCCAAAGCCAGTTTACTGCTCTGTTTGACTAGATATCAATTTTTTGTGGGTGACTCCTAGTTGATTTATTCGACTGTGTGCGCCATGGTATAATGGAATTAAGTATTCTACGACATCGTGTATAGCACACATCGTATTATAAAATAACATAAATACAATGAATAATAACCAAGTAATTGTGTAAATTCAGATATTAAAATCTCCTCATTTTATTTCTTCGACTGTTCAATGGAGTAATTAGTTCTAAACATATATGACCTGCTATCAGATGCCCAAAGGTCATAAATAAACGCATGCTTCAACGTTCAACGATTTTTGGCTTTGCTACAATAATTTTATTGACGCAACAGGTTATGTATGAACAATTCTTATCCCAAAGCCAAATGTGTGGCGTGGCACTTTGTACTCTTCCCAAATACGCCACTATGGCCAAGAGTTAGCCGTGTTGCGGCTTTTCGCCGCCCGTTTAATCATTTCATGCGGATACGCCTTCCTTTCGCCACACCGGCGTATCACACGAGGATAGACAGCGGAAACAAAGGTCAACGAAGTAGATTAATGTTATCACATATTATGAAGCCTTATAAAACCGAGAGGTCGTCCATTAAACTGGAAAGCGACGATCATCGCCGTAGAACTCAGGTGAGCCTGCTGAAATTAAAAATACCTGTTTTGTACAGTTGATACTTGTCTAAAGAGATTGGCATAGAATCTTGTTTATAGCAATGGTGGCATTGTTCTGAACATGTCCTGTGAGTATGTTAATTTATTCATAGGCATATCTAGCTGGCATGTGGGACGGGGCAGAATTTGTGACCCATAATGTTGTACTGATGCCGGAGGACCACCAGGCGACTATGCCATCTGGGCGCAGACCAGCACCGCGGACTGTTCAAAGTGGGACATGCTTCTACAGTTTGGGGTATTGGAGTTTCCTTCAGAAAAGCAATTGAAACAATGGCCAGTCACGACCGATAGTTCAGTAATTCTCAAAGCGGGATTGGCGAGAGTCAAGACGTTTAAACATACACACTTTAGTTTCGCGTTATTGTACGTTAACACGTGGCTGGTCAGGATATGTAAAGTGGATATGCTAACCATGACACATCCATAACGAAGTGCAATATGTGTAATAAGTGTTACAGGTGATACTGACAGTGACTTGCACCAATTCTCGTGTGTTAAGTCTAATGAACCGTAGCGAAACTTTAATTTAATAAGCATAGAATGTGTTGAGCAATTGTTACAAGGACATTGTCGTCAAGGTAACAATGTCTTAAATGTATAAATAAGAAATGTATTATTATTATGTGTCGCTTGTATTGAGCAGCATCATGCAGTTCGCCATTCTGATGGTTCTCATTGTTATCGCCGTGTGCGCCTATGCCAAGCCAATCGCAATTGCAACCGGAGGCGGATTCGGAGGCAGATTCGGAGGCGGATTTGGACGCGGAATCAGAGGCGGACCCGTAGACGGATTCGGACGCAGATTTGGACGTGGAATCAGAGGCGGACCCGGGGCCGGATTCGGAGGCGGATTTTTAGGCGGAGTCCGAGTCGAAGGTGGAGGCGGTGAGTTTAAACCCTTACCCAATCTATTTATCCCATCGCCAATCAGGTCGATGTTTAAATATGTCGTGCGTGAACAGTTTATGTAATATGCGCATTCCGTTTAATAAAACAGTGCGTAGGGCCTACGTTTGTAAACGTTATTGAAAATCTGCTTTGATAGTTAGATCCGGTAATTTGCGAAAGCGGATTTCCAACATATATATTTTGCTAATACTTTTACTTTAATATTTTAACTCGACTTCTCGGAAAAGTTTTAACCACGCTGCATTTACTGCGCGAAGACTATTCGTTCACATGTCCACTTCTGTATGTAGCCAGATTCGAATTTATGCAGATAAGTGAACTGAGGCAACTGCAGCAAGGACCCCGGGTTCCTTCGATTGAGAGTCCGTTGTTCTCGCCCCACTGTTAACGCAGGTCTACGCAATTCACTGGCCTTATGTAGCACACACACACGCTCACACACACGCACACGCACGCACACACACACTTTGAAATACAATACTCCTCTTGAAAAAGTTTATATTTAGTTTTGCAATCAATACGACTGTGTGTGTGTGCGTGCGTGCGTGCGTGCGTGCGTGCGTGCGTGCGTGCGTGCGTGCGTGTGCTACATAAGGCCAGTGAATTGCGTCGACCTGCGCTAACAGTGGGGCGAGACCAACGGACTCTCAATCGAGGGAACCCGGGGTCCTTGCTGCTGTTGCCTCAGTTCACTTATCTGCATAAATGCGAATCTGGCTACATACAGAAGTGGAAAGTGAAAGAATAGCGCAGTAATTGCAGCGTGGTTAAAACGTTCCCGAGAAGTCGAGTTGGTGTTGGAATGAACAGGTCTACCAATGGGTGAAGTGTGAAGCGCTTTGAACGGTTATACTAATAATAATTATAAGGACTTACCCTAGCATTTTTTAACGTTTTACAAGAATCTTTGAAACTTCATTGTCGGTTTCTTCTAAGTGCTTTATTTGTCAGGGTTTTATTGCATTAAACAAACAATGACATATTATATATCTCTCATGTTAGACCATCATCACATTTCAGCACGTGCTGCCAGCTGAGCGTCATGGCGATAGACCATAGCCGTTGTTCAGTCAAGCGTGTCGAACGATGACACATCGCGCAAAATATGCCATTGTCATACCTGAGTAACTATGCTGATGTGGAACATTGAATTAAACGACAGCATAACATGCATTTTTGTTTGCTGATTATTTCGAAATGAATCATGTGCCAAGCCCATAACAAGTGCAACTAATGGAACGACGGTAAAAAAAAAAAAAAACAACAACAACAACAACAACGACAGCAACAATAACAGCAACAACACCAACGAAAACATCAGTAGTTTTCTTCAATTGTCTTGGCCCAATTGTGTCCATATACCTTGGATGAAATGTAATATTATTTTGTCCAGTAACAATACTCTCCTGTTGGGAATAGTGTTTAGTGTTCAGTCGATGCAAAACATATTCATCTCCGAAAGGTGTTAGCCCTCGAAAACCTGTATGCGACTAAATTGTTCACACGAGGGTGGACTACGCACGCTCTACGACAAGTTAAAAACGACGACAATCTAAACAAATATTACCATTCGAACAATTTTGTACCAAATAAGTAAGTTCGAGCTACGGGGCCGTGAGATCCACTAAAATAACCATGGCGAGAAATTACAGAACTCTCTAAAAGGGAAATAAAAGTGTCATGATGTTGGGCCTATGCACCTATAAGAGTTAATAAAACGTAACAATTTGCAACTACAGTCCCGAATACCACGCCAGTGTTTACTAGGACAACCTTGTTGAAAACACCTGAACATCTTAAGGTCATTGGCCGCGCCTTACTGTTAACTAATACTAGTGCTTGCAGTCTGGCAATATATTCACTCAACAAATTAAAATATATTTGTAAACCACTCGTCCAGTGCTTGATAATAGAATATATGGCCGTGCTGTTTGCATCTAAACTGTATTTATGTTCAACGTTTTGTGCTGTTTTAAACTGATCCCTTTCTGAATTGGGATCTCGCTTGATTAGGAGTTAACGTTGCTTCGGTGTATACCCGCACGGGCCACGTTTTTTCTGCTCAACAAATTTGAACATCTAAAAGTTAGACCATAAGAGATTGACATTACGATATATTATATGCCACTTAAGTAGTAGACAGGCAAATCTTAATAAAGATGTCCCCATGTAAAGAGGTAGCTAAAAATAGATTTTGGAGAAAACCCGGTCGATATTGCCTGTGTGAGAGTATAGAGAAAGAGGTGTATTAGGACATCAGCGCCTCCTGGCGGTTGTAGGACTACACGAGCGACATCAACGCTCACTGATGGTGGGGGTGTGACGGGGAAATGGCCTGACGAGGAAACGAGAAACGAACTAAACACGATATTGAACCAGTGCACACTTAATTTATTAATTAAAAACATCAATCATTATATATTACGACTACAATATTAAATAAAACATGTCAAATATCATCTTTCTTTTGTTTTTTTTAAGTCAATTTCGTGCCATCTAAGCGAGCATATCGCATGGTATCGCCAGTCTTTGCGATGTTGCAGCAATGCCGCTGCAACGTCACATTCGTCGTTTCAGTCTTCTAACCTATGTGTCTCTATTTTCGGATGCGTATCCTACATCACCAGCAACACACCGCAACTCGTTCATGATGTCAGCCCACTGGAGTCTATGTCGGCTGCAAGCAAACGAAAAACCTGGGTTAGACGAGTAGGAAACAAGACACTAGCTAGAACGACTGCACTGTATTTGGGCTGCTAGCCGGGAGCACAGCCGTTTTTTTTTTAGCATTTTAGCAGTAGGCCGACACCGTCAGCCACGTCGCCGTGCGTAAGTAGGCCATACTCACCCGTATCTATAGATCTCACGAGTGAGTGGTGGTAGGTTTTTTATTAGTAGTATCACACAACCAACAATCAGCGTTATGTAGCACACACACACAGTCGTATTAACGCGAAACTAAATATAAACTTGTTCAAGAGGAGTATTGTATTTCAAAGTATCATATATATATATATATATATATATATATATATATATATATATATATATATATATATATATATATATATATATATATATATATATATATATATATATATATATATATATATATATATACATACTATATATATATATATATATATATATATATATATATATATATATATATATATATATATATACACTCACAGTCGAAAGAGGACCCGTAGTCAATAATATTGAAATAGTGGCGCCTCTAGCAGATAAAACCAAACGAAAGTCACTTAGACTTGTAGGGAACGAATACTCGAATATAGTGGCGCCCCTGGTGTATAGGAATAACCATTACCGTCTGAACACGCCTTGTCATCCACCACCAATACCCCACGTTCACGCACGCACGCATGCACTGCTCGACATATAGGTGCACTGAGGGCCCGTGTTCTTTCAGGTGTAGGTACCAGTACCGTCATGAAAAGACATCTATGCCGCCACTGCGGTGCCGTTCTGGACACGTATGCAGAGCTACTACGTCACATAGAAAGTCACGGGACACCCTCTCTAGATCACCACACGTGCTCGTGGTGCGCCATCTAGCGATCACGCAAAGAAGAATGCGAAATACAGTGTAACCTTTGGAATATGGGACAATCTACAGCATCACCTAAGGATTGTGTGTAGTCGTAGTAGTAATAGTAGTAGTAGTAGTAGTAGTAGTAGTAGTAGTAGTAGTAGTAGTAGTAGTAGTAGTAGTAGCAGTAGAAATAGTAGTAATCGTAGTAGTAGTAGTAGTAGTAGTAGTAGTAGTAGTAGTAGTAGTAGTAGTAGTAGTAGTAGTAGTAGTAGTAGTAGTAGAAGTAGTAGTAGTAATAGTAGTAGTAGTAGTAGTAGTAGTAGTAGTAGAAGTAGTAGTAGTAGTAGTAGTAGTAGTAGTAGTAGTAGTAGTAGTAGTAGTAGTAGTAGTAGTAGTAGTAGAGAAAGGACCACCACGTAGACATGCAAGAAATGTGGACGGAATTTCGATACACGCAAGGACCTGATCAGACACGTACGAACCGACTGTGCCGATGTCATCGAGCTGCCATTACCAAAGAGATCGAAATGGGAAGACAACACGCCCCATCAGCTCGTTACCGAAGAAGACCACATTGAACAACAGGCTCGACGTCCCTTCTCCGACTCTCTGTCGACGGACTTACTAAGACGTCGTTCGAGAGCAATGGTCGATCATAAGGACTCGAGTATCGAGAGGTCCCCTTCAGTACAGGTTAGATACGCTAGACATGATTGTTCTAGAGGTTTCTTTGAAGATAATGTTCCAGGAACAGGCCCACTCTTTCAAGGTTAACCTCAGCTACGGTTTCATTCTTAGGAACAAGAACACGGGAGGATACAAGTAATATCATTCCTCTCGCAATTGCCGGGACGATACTTGGCCGAACTCAATCTAATCACCAACAGCGAGGACTTTGATGCTTTTCTCGAACGCATCCGAGAAACCGACGTCTTCCAGTGGGCCATCAATCAAAGACCAGATTCGGCATGGGTGAGCTAACTCGAGACGAATGTCACCTTCTCCCTCAATGGCATCATTCTTCATCTGATAGGATATGTAGGTGTCACACTTCCATCCTATGTCAATAAGAACAAAGCTGTCATCGGTCTGGAAACGGTACCCAACCATTCCAAGAGGTATATTGATAACCTGTGTCTTTTCTGCTATCTGGCCCTACATCGAGGATACACCGAGACACACCTTTCCTGCATCCAAGAGTAACTGATATGTACTGTCACCCGTATCGATGTCGAAATAGCGGTGACTGTTTATGTAAGTAGGCAAATTAGCTGCACATACACTAGTGAATGCGTGAGGGTGTGTGCGCCGAGTCTATCCGGGCGGCGTGTACCACTCGAATCCGCCAGTTTTCGAATGTCTGGACGCTGAGAACATTAGAGTCTCCGAATCAATACGCTACTACCCGTACCGCGCCACGTTTAACTTTGAGTGTTGGTATGACACCGCACAACTTCCGACGGATAGCAACAAGGTCCACTGGGAGCGCGTCACGTTCCTTTGAGCGTCAGCGTGGTATCGAACAGAGACGCCAACTAGTTGGTGGGTGGTGGACATTCTACGAACGATGAGTGACACAACGTACGGTGATATTTAAGACTCTTACGACAACGTGTTGGAACAACTCGCAGAAGCATAGACGAACTGGGACGAACGGGAGCACGCTGCACGATCACCCGAGGAGGATGACGCAGCACGATCACCAGAGGATGATGACACCAACGACAAGAAGTCGTGACCACCGACCAATCCATACAAAACGCTAATTGGACAATTATATGGAAGGTTGCATCAATTACCCTTCATTTGGTTCAATTCGGGCAAGTACGATCTGAACGCCAGCAAACAGTTCCTCATACCATACTTCCTGTCCACGACAAAGACAGAGGAACAAGAAGAAGAAGACAACGTAGAGAGAGATGGTGTCGGGTCCTTTTTAGTCATCAAACGCAAAAACATGGTCATGTGTCTATCACCAGATCAGCTTAAATTCCTAGAAATGACACATTACATTGCTCCGGGGTTCAGCTACGATAAGTATCTGAAAGCGTACGGATGCGAGGTCACGAAAGGTCATTTCCCGTATGAGTACACGGACTGTTTGCCGAGACCCAAAAGAACACAGCCTCTACATCACTATGTCCAAGCTGTGAGAATGCGAGTGGAAAGACATGATGAGCGGCCCGGCCGTGAAAATTGTCTGGATGCTGCGTTTCCTCGACGACGACACGCGCGGTGGACGATGACGGCACAACAGATCCTGACCGGCGTGCATGCTGGAACCGTGAACTGTATGATCGTGTGTGACGTTCGTGTACCGGAAGCATTGCATGCGCACTTTGCCGAGATGCAGCCCGTGTTCAAGAACATCCGTCCACGGCTCGATGCGAGGGCGACGTCCACCCACACAAAGCCATCATCGCCGACATCATGAAGTTGCTGGGGAATTCGGGCTACGGGAAGGCCACCACCAACGTGGACCGACATCATGACGTCAAATACTACATGGAGGCGGCGGCATCGCTCATGATCAACGATCGATGGTTCCGACAACTCGACGTCGTCGTCGACGACGCGTACGAGATCGAGATGTACTAGAGAACCGCCAAGTCCGGCCTTCGCATACATGTGAGATTCTTCGTTTTACATCACGCCAAGATGCGCATATTGCAGTTCTACAAAGACTTTATTAACAGGTACCTGGAGCGCCCTCTGTTCGAAACTGCTGATGGAAACAGATTCTGCCTATTTGGACTTGGCCGGCGAGTCCGTCGATGCCCTCGACCCGATGACCCCGGAACGATATTGTTCCTGGACATGCTCACCAACCGTCGGAGCAGAAGTGGAAAAAACCGCGGGTTCCGGGTGAGAAACTCGACCGTGTTGACGTACATGGAGGAACGAGCGGCCCTCACCTACTTTTACGCCACACGCATGGTGCACGAGGACGGGGTGACAACGGGTCCAGTGGACGTGTAGAAAAGGCGACGCACTCTGGTCGTCCTTCATAAGTGGCCAAGGATTCACAATGGAAACATCATATCACGTGCATCTTCGGAGGACCGACGAGATGCGGCAAGAGTACTTTCGTGACGCGTATGTTGCGTCACTCTGCCGCGATGATCGATCCAACCCCGAAAAGATCATGTGGTGTTACGGCGAATGGCAATCCGCTTAAACCACGATGGATTTAGCCGACGTGTTGTTCGAGGGTTGCCGAGCGCGACCTTGTTCGATTCGGCAAAAAGGAACTTCGTCATCATAGACGATCTGATGGCGGAAACGAACTAACGGGTCGAGACCTTGTTCACTACAAAAAGTCATCACAGGAACACGTCCGTGTTGTATCTCGAATAAACCTGTTTTCGAATAAAAAGGAGAGTCGTACCATCAGTCTGAACTCTCAATACATGGTGGTGTTCAAGAATCCTCGTGACGCATCACATATGTCGCACTTGGCTCGGCAGATGTATCCGGGGCGCGTGAAGTTCGTGCAAGACGCTTTGAAAGAAGTTACGTCGGTAACGTACGGTTATCTATTGGTCAATCTCAAACAGAACACGTCCGAGGATAGGTGGAGAAGTGGAGAGGTATCTTACTACACCTGCAGGTCGGTGATGGTCAAAGCGGGGGTTTCCTATCGGCTTTCTTAACGTCGTTGGGAAGTTCGGTCTTTCTTCCCTTGCTCAGAGAGTTGCTACTCAAGAAGTAGAAATGGAACACGCACGCAAAATGGTCTTGGTGGATCCGCAACTGCTGGACACCCTTCGTTCAGCACCACCACCACCGACGGATACTATAGGTAAGAAGGTGCAAGCCCTCGATGACGAGATGATTTCCATCATCGATATAAAGGACCTAGACGACAGAGCCAAGGTAACATTGTATAAACAGGTGTTGCAGCGGTACGTCTTGTCCGATAAACATGTCAAAGAACCGGTACGCGTGGTCGCGGTGAACGAGACGATGCCAACGGCGGCGGCGGCGGTGGTGGTGGTAGCTGCGGCGGCAGAGGTAGGAGACGGAGCAGTGGCTCCTATTAGCGGCATAGAGGCCGATGTCGTGGACACCGTTCCCAAGACTATGCAGGCTAAAACCAGACGATTGATGGAGCGTCTCAAAAGAAATATCGCGTGGACCGCTCGTGGCGAACTGTTCGACGAGGGTGTGCAGGTTGCCGGAATTAACGTGGTGAGTAGTATAGGGATGCAGATGACCAAGCAAATCCGGCCGCCATGTGCACGATTGACTTCTGTTTCCGGTAGCGCGCGCAGCCTTCTGGGTAGACTGAGCGCCCCTGGCGGTGACCCCTAAACCTATGCGTAGCCCTTCAGCGCCCCTGGCGACTGGAGCTAACCCTAACTTTAACCCCAACCCGTTGACGTCTGTGTAATGACCCTAACTTTTTGTCGTCTGCGGTGAACACTGACCCTGACCCCGACGGAGTGACCCCTACGCAGCGGTTATTAATAGGGTCATTATTAGCGATCAAAGGGACGGATCCAAGGGGCTCAGGTGAAGGAGTGTTCAAGGATTCCTGTAATGGAATATAATTAATATAATATAATATAATATAAAAGAAATGTCATTGTTCACTCGACAGCGTTAAATTGCGGCAGCAGGCGTCGTCGACAATACATACATAAATACATGCATACACATATACATACATTACAACATACAAACATATTGTATACATACATACATACATACAAACATACATACATACATACAAACAAACATACCTGTATACACATATGCAAGCATTAATACTTACAAACATACTCCACACACCCACAGGCACGCACGCACGCAAGCACGCACGCACGCACACACACACAATTGCATACATAAATAATACATACTCACATATACATGCATGCAAGTATGCATGCATGCACACATATACACACGTTCTCACATACACATACAAACAAATTGGGAAAGACTGCATAGTTCCTACGTAAGCTATACGTAACGTCCAAAGACCGGTCTATCACATTCCGCGCTGTCTGATGGTTTTTATCGCTAGGCTGCTAGCAATCGCCTAATCGGCGTGCAGAAGAACACTGCGCGCAGTCCTTATCAGTGACCCCTACGATCTCAGGCCGACAAGCAAGCGACGGTGTATTTTTTTAACTAAAACTATCTATAGCCAAACGTTACACAGTCGTATAACGGTATGTCTATTAAAGTTAAACTATGTGCTATATAGATGCATTGTAAAAGTGTCAAAGTTAAACTATGTTTTATGTAGATGTATTGTAAAAGGGTTCGCTGTATAGCATTATGTATTAGCGATCATTCGTACAAACAACGACGCCTCCATAAAGAGAGATGCATGTGACAGCCAGTGTATCTGACGCATATCTCCACAGAGACAGAGATATGTGGCAGGCAGCGTATTTGACACATACATCCATAGAGACAGAGACCTTTGACAGCCAGCATATCTGTCACATACCTCGATAGAGACAGAGACCTGTGGTCTGTGGTATACACTTATGTATTTTATGACACTCTGTCCAACCTGCCTTTCTGTTTCTCACCGTCTCAGCACACATGTCTACACTAAATGACACTGTCTCCAGCCTGCGTTCCTATTTTTTCCCATCTCAGCATACATTTGTTTATTATCTGACACTGTCTCCACCCTATATGTATTTTATAACACTGTCTCCAGCCTACCTTGCTGTTTCTCACTGACTCAGCATACATTTCTATATTTTATGACACTGTCTCCGGCCTCCCTTGCTTTTTTTACCATCTCAGCATATATTTGTATAAATTATGAAACTGTCTCCAGCCTGCCTTGCTATTGCTCACCGTCTCAGATGGCACCCAGCGTATCTGACGCAT
>OY759265.1:22805122-22887622 GCA_963662155.1 Lamellibrachia columna | reverse complement strand
ATTTTGTTGACAAACCATCTTTGCCACAACTGGACTTTTGATGAAGACGATCAATCACAATTTCTATGTAGTTTTGATTCACGTTTTGAAAGGAAAATTGTACTTCTTGTTTGAACTGTAGGTAGTCTTTAAATGTTTTATCACCTGGGTTACGTTTTGTGTTTGACAAGTTCCGGCATAATGTTTGCAAGAAATAAATAAAATTTGCGATAATAAGCTAAACTATTCAGGGAATGATTTCTTTTTTCGTTTTACTTAGTTTATCGTTTATGGTTGACCATGTCTTTTTATATCAGTTTTCTATCTAGTAAAGCAAGAATCTAAATAATTTCTTTTAGCATATCTTATGGATGGTTCGCTTCAGTAAAACATTAATATTATGTAGTTCCGTTTTTAGTAATGTATAATCAGTTGAACCTGGTATAGGTGTGCGTAGTGTCTTGTACAACCTATCTCTATATTTCATAGATTTAATCATTCCTTGGGTAACCCAGTTTGACTTATTGTGTCGATGTCTGTTGAATTTCACAACTGTGCTTGGAAAAAAGTTTTTAAATGTTGTTTGAAGCCTACTCACAGCGGATGTTTGAAGCCTACACACAGCGGATTTTTATAGCCGACCCACAGCGGATGTTTATAGCCTACACACAGCGGATGTTTGTAGCCTACACACAGCGGATATTTGTAGCCGACCCACAGCGGATGTTTGTAGCCTACACACAGCGGATGTGTGTAGCCTACGCACAGCGGATGTTTGTAGCCTACCCACAGCGGATGTTTATAGCCTACCCACAGCGGATGTTTGAAGCCTACTCACAGCGGATGTTTGAAGCCTACACACAGCGGATATTTGTAGCCGACCCACAGCGGATGTTTGTAGCCTACACACAGCGGATGTTTGTAGCCTACACACAGCGGATATTTTTGTAGCCTACACACAGCGGATATTTGTAGCCGACCCACAGCGGATGTTTGTAGCCTACACACAGCGGATGTTTGTAGCCTACACACAGCTGATGTATGAAGCCTACACACAGCGGATATTTGTAGCCGACCCACAGCGGATGTTTGTAGCCTACACACAGCGGATGTTTGTAGCCTACACACAGCGGATATTTGTAGCCTACACACAGCGGATATTTGTAGCCGACCCACAGCGGATGTTTGTAGCCTACACACAGCGGATGTTTGTAGCCTACACACAGCTGATGTATGAAGCCTACACAAGCCTACACACAGCGGATGTTTGAAGCCTACACACAGCGGATGTTTGAAGCCTACACAGAGTGGATGTTTGTAGCCTACAAACAGCGGATGTTTGAAGCTTCCACACAGCGGATGTTTGTAGCCTACACAGAGTGGATGTTTAAAGCCTACACAGAGTGGTTGTTTGAAGCCTCCACACAGCGGATGTTTGAAGCCTACACAGAGTGGATGTTTGTAGCCTACACACAGCGGATGTTTGAAGCCTACACACAGCGGATGTTTGAAGCCTACCCACAGCGGAAGTTTGAAGCCTACACAGAGTGAATGTTTGAAGCCTACACAGAGTGGATGTTTGAAGCCTACACAGAGTGGATGTTTATAGCCTACACAGAGTGGATGTTTGTAGCCTACACACAGCGGATGTTTGAAGCCTACACACAGCGGATGTTTGAAGCCTACACAGAGTGGATGTTTGTGGCCTACAAACAGCGGATGTTTGAAGCCTACACACAGCGGATGTTTGTAGCCTACACAGAGTGGATGTTTGAAGCCTACACAGAGTGGTTGTTTGAAGTCTCCACACAGCGGATGTTTGTAGCCTACACAGAGTGGATGTTTGTAGCCTACACACAGCGGATGTTTGAAGCCTACACACAGCGGATGTTTGAAGCCTACCCACAGCGGATGTTTGAAGCCTACACGGAGTGAATGTTTGAAGCCTACACAGAGTGGATGTTTGTAGCCTACACATAGTGGATGTTTGAAGCCTACACAGAGTGGATGTTTATAGCCTACACAGAGTGGATGTTTGTAGCCTACACACAGCGGATGTGTGAAGCCTACACAGAGTGGATGTTTATAGCCTACACAGAGTGGATGTTTGTAGCCTACACACAGCGGATGTTTGAAGCCTACACACAGCGGATGTTTGAAGCCTACTCACAGCGGATGTTTGTATCCTACACACAGCGGATGTGTGAAGCCTACATAAAGCGGAAGTTTGTAGCCTACACACAGCGGATATTTTTAGCCTACCCACTGCGGATGTTTGTAGCCTACACACAGCGGATATGTGTAACCTACCCACAGCGGATGTTTGTAGCCTACCCACAGCGGGTGTTTGTAGCCTACCCACAGCGGATGCAAGGTGGCGTATGAAAGATCAAGAAAAGAGGGCCAAACGGGGAATATGTTCAGTCACCCATTATTTGGCCATGACACAATTCATTGGCGTAATAGGTTATGTACGAACAATTCTTATCCCAAAGCCAAATGTATGTCGTGGCTCTTTGTCTTCTTCCCCAATACACCACTGTGGGCAAAAGTTAGTCGTGTTGCTGCTTCGAGCCTCTCGGTTAATCATTTGATGCGGACACGCCTGTCATTCGTCACGCCGGCGGATCACACAAGGAGGAGACAGCGGAAGCAAAGGTAAATGTTTTTCAGTAGATTAATGTCATATTATAAAGCCAAGCGGTCGTCCACTAAACCGTAAAGCAACGATCATCGTCATAGAACTCAGGTGAGCCTGCTGCAGTTAAGAATACCTGTTATGTACAGTTGAGACTGGTATAGCAATGGTGGCATTACTGGAAACATGCCCTATGTGTATGTGTGTTCCTTCATAGGCGGATTTAGCCGGGGGGGACGGGGCAGAAATTTTTGGGGCCCATACTGTTGTATTGATGCATGAGGCGCGCCAGACGGCTATGCCATCTCGGCGCAGAGCAGCACGGTTAACTGTCAAGTTCAAAGTTGGGCATGCCCTTCCTGTTTGGGGTATTGGAGTCTCCCCCAGAAAAGCAATTGAAATAATGGACAGTCACGACCGTTAGTTCATTAAAGTTCAAAGCGGGATTGGCGAGAGTCAAGACTTTTAAACATACACACTTTAGTTTCGCGTTATTGTACGTTAATGGTGCCTGGTCCGGACATGAAAAGTGGATGTGCTAACCACGACACTTCCATAACGAAGTGCAATATGTGTGAAATGTTGTTACAGATAGAATGTGTTAGGTATAATGAACCAAAACGAAAGTTTAATTTCACAAGCATAAAATGTGTGGAGCAATTGTCACAAGGAAAATGTCTTAAAGGTAACAATGTCTTAAATGTATCAATAAAAGATGCGTTAGTATTATTTATCGCTTGTATTCATATTTGCATTGTGAACGCAGCAGCACCATGCAGTTCGCCATTCTGACGGTTCTCGCTGTTGTCGCTGTGTGCGCCTATGCCATACCAATCGAAATTGAATGCGAAGGCGGTGAATTTAAACTCCTTACTCAATCCATTTAAGCCATCGCCAATCAGGTCGATGTTCAAATCTCTCTTGCGCGAATAGTTTATGTAATACATTCATTCGGTTTAATAAAACAGTGCGTAGGTTTACGTTTGTAAACATTATTGAAAATGTGCTTTGATAGTTAGTTCCGGTTTTGAAGAAAGAAAATTAATTGATGAAAGACCCATAGGTATACATAAACATACATATAAATATCTAAAAACAATAATAAAGGTATATACCATGCAAGACTACCAATCTACCATTTACAGCATACTATATTCACACATTAGCACATAAATGGTTTTGCACTGCAGACTTGAAAGTACTGGCATCCATGTATATATCACATTTGTTTCCATGTTATGTTCATTTAAGTATAATGTGTTAAACGTAGTCACTCGTCTATTTAAAACTGAGTACTTCCTAATGTTGAGTCGGATATTGGATAGCTTCTACCAGATACCATGAATCTATAAGAGAATCTACACTTCTATATAAAAAAAACATCAGACATGCAATTTGCCTATGATCTTGTTCTTCTTCCACATTGGTCCCTTGTGTAGTAGAGGTGACATCACTTAGTCTGTTCCGCCCTCTCGACGAGTCGTCTCTATCCATTGCGATCTTCTGCCGTCCTGTCCAACTCTCGGATGTTCATCTCTGCCCCTTCGGGACCTCTCTTAGCATTGTGCCTTCATCTTTTTCATCTTTTTAATTTTATTTCGGTCTTCCTCTTCTCTTTCTGCAACACTCTTCTGTTTTCTTTGTTCTCTTAGTCAATATTTCCTCAATCGTTTTCTGTATGTGTCCAGGCCATCCCTCTCTGCTCCCCACTACCTTTATCCTCATGTGTTTCTCTCTTTTCTTAATTCCTCCTCCACCTCCACACATTCTCCGAACCCAGTTGTTTTCTGCTACCTCTAGTTTTTCGTCCTGTCTGTCTGTCACTGCATGTGCTCCTAACCCAGATACACAAGTTGGTGCCACGCATACTTCCAACACAGTTTCCCTTCAGCTGTTTTTCCAACTTTCTGTCCCTCCTCCCTGCTGCCGCTCCTGCTTGCAACCTCGTCTGTGCCTCCTTGCTACTTCTTCCATCCTCACGCACTATACGACCCAAGTGCACAACGTTGTCCTTTTGTTTCCATCAACTACTGCGCGCAGGTCCACCTCATTTCGCCTATCCACATTACTTCGGCCTTCTCAACATTAATTCGGAGACAATGTTTTCTGAAGATGTCGATGGGAAGGAAGCCTAAAGTGCATACAAAGCACATGGTATTTGTCAGCGGAGTAGTGTATTTTGGAGTTCCAACATATATACTTTGGTAATACTTTGAACTCGCTCGAATGCACACCAATTTAGCCACCGCGACGTTAAGGCCTACATGTTTCGTATACTTCTGAACGTGCTGCTAAGGATGTCACATCTAATGTGATATCGGCACTACACAGTTTGTCCGACGGGTTCACTTGGAATTAAAGACTGCAGCGGTTTGCCGAACGGTAACTACCAAGACTGCTACAGCTGCTTGATCTTCGTGAACTGCATCAACGGAGAAATGATACTGAAGCCATGCGAAGGACCGATCTTCTGGGATGACATGACGAAAAGCTGCCAATGGATATCGACCACGTGCTCCTGAACGATTGAGGCAGAACGCCAGGTTGGTAGGCCTACACTATTTCGTGATCCTCCGTAGGTCTAAACACCATATATATATATATATATATATATATATATATATATATATATATATATATATATATATATATATATATATATATATATATATATATATATACATAATATATATATATATATATATATATATATATATATATATATATATATATATATATATATATATATATATATATATATATATATATATGTATATATATATATATATATATATATATATATATGTATATATATATATGTATATATATATATGTATATATATATATATATATATATATATATATATATATGTATATATATATATATGTATATATATATATATGTATATATATATATATATATATATATATATATATATATATATATATATATATATATATAAGGCCAGTGTGAATTCCATTAACCTGCCGTAAAAGTGGGGGTGATAGTGTAGTTGATACAGCAACTGACTTTCAATCGAGGGAACCCGGGGTCGTTGCTGCCATTTCGACGTTTCCGACGTTTTCGACGATTTCACTCCGCGTTGCGTCAGTTCACGTATCTGTATAAATGCGTATCTGGTAGAGACAGAGGTGGACATGTGAACGAAGTAATTGCAGCGTGGCTAAAACTTTCCCGAGAAGTCGAGTTGGTGTTAGAATGTGCCAGGTTTGCCAATAGGTGAAGTGCAAATCGGCCTTGAATGGTCCTACAGACTGGATACGACACTAATAATATAATAACTAATACAGATGTAAGCGTTACAATGCAATAGCATCAACAACGACCATCCGTAAGTTATACGAATTGTGTTTTTATGGAAATCATAAAGGTGTATGAAGTGTTTTGATGACGTTATTAGTATTGTATCAAACGACTACACATTAGAGTTTTTGTGTGTAGCTACACTAACGTTATTAGATGAGGTCATGTAACCATTTGCCACTACACTAACAAATATCACGCCAGTGGTTTACTAGGAAACCTACAACATTTTAATGTCCTAGCCGCGCCATACTGTTAACTAATATTATATCATTAGTGCTTGTCGTCTGGCAATATATTCACTCACCAAATAAAAATATATTTGTAAACCCCTAGTCCAATGCTTGATCATAGGATGTGGCTATGCCGTTTGCGTCTAAACTCAATTTATGCCCAATGTTTTTTTTTAAACTCATCCCATTCTTAATTAGCAGCTCGATTGATTTAGAGCTAACGTGGCTTCGGTGTATACCCGCTGGCCCTTCGATGTATGTAGAAATAATGTAATGCCTTTGAACGTGTCATAATGGAAATCGATCAAAACCCCCCCCGCTAAAAAAATCTGAGAAAACCACTAGCGCGGTATTCTTGATTGTTGTTGCAAATGGTTAATTTTTTTAACTCGTTTAGGCGCATTGTCCCACAATCGTGACCCGTGTTTCGTTTTATGCCCCCAACCGGAAATAAGCAGTTAATTCGGACCACTATATCTCCATGGATGAAATTCACATCAACATGCGCAGTTGTATGCAAAGCGTTAGCGTATGGTGCCTACACATTTTGATAATTGTTTTTTGCTACAAAAGAAGATTGTTGTTGACTCGCGCGCCTCCCAAAAGTCCGCCCCACAAGTAGGCTGACCTAAGTTTCCTATGGCAACCATTGTAACGTTTTACAAGAATCTTGGAAATTTAATTTTCGGTTTCGTCTAAGTCCTTTATTTGTAAGGTTTTGATTGCATTAAACAAACAATGACATATTATATATTTATCATGTTAGACCATCGTCACATTTCAGGAAGTGTTGCCATCTGAGCGTCTCCAAGGCGACATACCACAGCCGTTGTTCAGTCACGCGTGTCCGACGATGGCGCATCGAATGAAACATCCCATTGTCACACCTGAACATTGAATTAAACTACAGCATTACATGCATTGTTGTTTGCTGGTTATTTTAAATTGAATCATGTGCTAAGCCCAAGATATCATAACAACAACAACGAATGGAACGACGGTAACAACAACAACAAAAACGATAACAGCGACAACACCAACGACAGCATCAGAAGTTTTCTTCAATCGTCTTGTCCCAATTGTTTCCACATAAGTAGTTTAGATGGGCCTGTCATACCTCCCTTATCTGAGGTGGCTACTAGAAATAGTAACAAGGGAGCGTGTCGAAAGGAAAAGGAGTCGTGTGACTGTGTTAAAGTATATAAGAGATCGCCTTTACCCGTGATATATTGAGAAGACCCCTGTAATTTAGCCTTTTTTTGTGTGGTGGAGGGAACATGTCAAAATATAAGGGGTCTATAAGTAACACAATCGGTATGAAACCAAAGTCCAGTCCTTTTTATATGATGCTAGCTAAATGCAGCTTTATCTATTGTAGTGGAGGGAACATTAAACAATATAAGGGGTCTATAAGTAACACGATCTGTAAGAAACCAACGTCCAGTCCTTTTTATAAGTGAAGGAACAAACACGTGTATGCGAGTATTATGTGCACTTTATTGATGTAATACGATACACCATCAGCCTCTTTTGATCTGTCGAAGCCAGTCAAACACGCGACAGTCGTTAGCGAATGTTATGCAATTTATATATTGTGGTGGAGGGAACATATCAAAATATAAGGGGTTTGTAAATAATAAGTGAAGGAATAAACACGTGGATGCAAGTACATACGTGCACTTTTATTGACGTAATATGGTACATCATAAGCCTCTTTTGATATGTTGAAGCCAGTCAAACATGGGCCAGTCGTTAGCGACTAGATCGGTGTCGAATATATCGACAAAAGTTCTCGTCAGATAGCCGTTACAACGAAGCAGTATAAAAGTTACACAATATTGTCCGCAAACATTTGACAGAGGACTATGAAGTCTCTTGGTATTATGAGTCCACTCGGAGCAGTGTTTGTTAATGAAGGTGCGGAACGCCGTATGTAGTGGCGGCTGTGCCCTTAACATGCACTTATCTGATCCCTGAACTGTAGTATTCATAGTCACTGTACCCCAATTACACAGCTAGAATACGTGGTCACACAATCATCAGTACAAATCTAGAATAAATAGTCACTGTTCCCACAGTACACATCTAGAATATACTGCACCCCAAGAACACAGCTAGAATACAATGTTACTGCAACCTTAGTTCACATCTATAATGCATAGTCACTACACCCTCAGTACACAGATATAATACAAAGTAGTATGTATCCCCATCACACAGCTATACTACATAGTCACTACAACTCCAATACACAGTTAGAATACATAGTTTCTGCACACCCAGCACACAGCTAGAATACATGGTAATATTACACCCTCAGTACACAGCTATAATACATGCAAAATAGTCAATGTATCCCCAGTGCACAGCTGTAATACATAGTCACTACAACTCCAGTGCACAGTATGAATACATAGTTACTGCATTCCCAGCACATGCAAATTCCCCATTGACCCTTGTTGACATTCTGATTGCCACATAAAAGCGAGTAAAGGAAAATCAATACCATTTCAGAAAAAAATCAGCTTTATAAAATAGAAATCAGGGAAAATGTAAAATTTCCTTTTTTATTAACGGTAGCCAGAATTTCACTCTGAAATGCCATATGATCTAATTTCAAGCCTATGTTATGGATTGGGTGACTATATGAAGCATTTATGAAAAAAAAATGGATGGGAAATATACATACATATACTACATTTATGCATTTCTTGAATAAGTTGACTCAATTATGCTTAATTGACTTAATGAAATAATCATTTGATAAGAGTAAAATTAAGTTTCAGTGTTACCATATGGTGTTCCTTAGGTACTAACAACCAATCTAGCATACTTTGCAGGGACGTATTTTCTATTGAGGCAAAAAGGCTTGTGCCTACACAAAACATCCACACGCACACATGGTGTTTTGATGGAGAAAAAGGAAAATAATAGGACTTCAAATATTTATATTTAGCAGCCCAGGATGGCTCTGAGAGCACGCAATCAGCAAAGAAATTACGGGGGTGCTTGCAGCACCCACCGTACTCCCCTGCTTGTACGACTTGCTTCGCCCGTGGTAACATTTCCTGACTTTCACTCTATTTGTTACTTTTGCCTACATTTACACATGATATAATATACATCCCTGCTTTGAAGTCGAGGTATTTGGTAAATCTTGTTGTTACCTTTGCCTACATTTACACATGATAATATACACCCCTGCTTTGACGTGTTTATCTGTTGTGTCTGGGCACACTGGGTCATATGGGCATAACCATCTAGGCCTACATAAACAGATAAATGTTCAGTTCAGTTGCACTGTTAGGTGATGGTAATTGGTGAATAACACAGTGGCAATTACCCAGGCTCCATGTCACATCTTTTGATTCTACTCATAAAGTCTGTCAAGAGACAATATGAACAGGGCACATGTCTAATCATTCAATTTTACCAATTATGGAAAGCTATTGCCATATATTTACCGATAAATCCAACATGGCAGAAAAGTCTGTCGTTGTAGATGCCGCCTTAACTGTCAAGTTCTCTCATCCGGTGAGGGCGCTGCGAAAACTCCGAGTGTGTTGGGCGATAATTGAGGATGGAGTGGAAGTAGGCCTTCCCTCCTCTTGTAATTCTGTGCCTGCGGTAATACTCATTCTTCAGTATGCATCTGGAGACGCGTCAAGCAGAGAAACTAAAAAGCGGATTGGTCGATGCAATTGAAGTGAATCAACTGTATGTGACACTTTAGGAGGAAAATGGAGAAAACATCTGGTACATTTGGTACTGCACATCAATTGATAATGATTCAAATGCAAATTTGTCATTGCCCATATGAACCGTATCCAGACGTGTAACCATAATGATCAATAGTAATACCCCACACCTGGGGATTCTGCAGATGTAGAACGGAAGCAACTTCTTTCTGTAAAGCCAACTGGGGAGTCTTCCTCGAGAAATATGATTTTCAAATTAACCAGTCGCTGCACTTTCTATCAATGAGGTATTCACAAGTTGACCCAAACCTATAAAGGAATGGATTAGGGAGTCAGAGAGTATCTAAATGAGTTCTTTGTGACTGAAAACACGGTATGTACTCATTAACCATTACTATATGATCAACATTAAAAGATAAATGATGAAAACTATTTTACTTGACGGAAGTCTAGTTTCAATAAAAAAATAAAAAATTCTCGAAAATGACCAGTCATACGTTTCTGAATATGGTATCAATTTATTCTTTGTGTCTAAAGCATAGGACTAGATAGTAAAATTATGATTGTAGCCCTAAAATTTACCAACTTATACCAAAAACTGGGTTTTCACCTCATGTCGATTTTTCACTGATTTAAAAAAAAATATTTTCTTTCTCCTGACAGATTTGGCCATTAAATAAGATGGGAGCCCCTGGAATCTGACAATGTCGCCAAAATAAGTGACAGTTTCCCCAAGCTCTACATGTACGGAGCCATGAGTAACGACAGCTGCAATGGTGCCTTATAAATTTTACGATTTGAATCAACAGGTTTACAATAGTTTTCCCAACACGTTGACACAAAATACACATTACACATAAGTGTTCCGCTGCCAATGAGCGGCTTTAATATGGGCAAACACAGGCACCCCTCATATATTACTGATCCACACGCCAACACACACACACAAAACACGTGGATAAACTTACAAATACATGCACACATATAAACACAAAAACATATATAAAGAGAATAATTTGTAATGTTGACATACTAGTTTGATTTTAATTTCATAGAATAGTTTTTTTACTCGCATAAAACACACAGATAAACTTACAAAAGCATACACATATATATATACACAAAAACATACACAAAGTTACACAGAGGCTCGTAAACACGAACAGACAGACGTATTTATTTAGACTATACATGTAATAAGTTTGTCAAATTGAAACAACAAAAATATTAACAGAAAGGTAAAGGAAACTCCCATTAAGTCATAACATGTCGCTAACATGGGAGCCACCTTTTCGCAATAAAACTAAAAATAACAGAGCGTAACATTATATGATTAATACTCATTTCAAATTATAAAGAATGCTTTTGTCAGCATAATTAAAAAATATATAAGTGCGTACACCGGATGTCATGTCCGCATGTTGCATACGTCTTTCAAATAAGTTACAAATGTCACTATAAATACAAGCAAAAAGTTGAAAATATATTATATTATTAATATATTATAAAGTTTTCACAACATGTATTGTGCTAAAACATGTTTCAGTTTATTTATTATTTCAATTGTTCATGTCAATTTATTAGATATTTTTAACAATATGGCTATTCCAGTTTAGTTTATCCAACATTAATCCTAGAAAATTAAGATAATCTACACATTCTAATGGTGTGTTATCTATTTTTAACTGCAATCTGCAATTATTGAAAGTTTGTTTACTTTTAACCATACACTTACTTTTTCCAGTTCAGCATTAATATCATTAACAATGTTGGACTGTGTATTGAAATATCCCAGTGAGCTTGATAAAGTTGAATCATCAGCATATAGAAGTAGTTCGAAATGCTTAGTTGCATAAACAATATCACTTATGTATATCAACAATAAAAGAGGACCTAATACAGAGCACTGAGGCACTCCTGAAATGATGAATGACGTGTCAGATGATGTGCCTTCCATTTCAACGTATTGTGTCCTGTTGGTTAAATAGCTCTTTATGAGACCATCGGCACATACACTAATTCCATAATATGATAATTTATGTATTAAAATATCAGATAAAATATTATGCAGCTAGTTCTGTTGAATGTCCCTTTATGAACACATGTAGACTGTTGTGAAACATATTTTGACATTGAAAGAAAGTATATTGCTGATTAAACATATTTTTTTCCAATTACCTTTGATATGACAGGTAGCAATGATATGGGTCGATCATTTGTGAATACACTGCCATTTTATTTGTTTAATAATGGGATTACCGTTACTATTTTTAGGTTGTCTGGAAATATTCCTGTTTCTTGAGTTTGATTTATTGTTATTATAAATGGTCTGTTAGAACATGTTTTACAAATGTTAATAATTTGGTAGACATACCATATATTCCGTAACTTGGTTTTGTTTAGAGGTTATCAATAATATTACCTACGTGATTTACGTTGACTTTTTCAAAGATAAATTCTGAATTGTGTTTAACAGTCAAATATTTTGTAAATGAAACATTAATTGGAATGTGTATTTTGTTGGCAAGTTCTGGCCCAATGTTTTTGTAAAAGGTTATTAAAATGATTTGCAATAATTGCTTTATCTGTGACTTGTTTTCAAATCACTGTAAAACAGTCTGGAAATGACGTTTTGCTTTTATTGCTATTTAAGATATAATTGATTGTTAACCAGGTCTTCTTCATGTTTGTTTTATAATCATTGAAACTCTTTTTTTTCATAATACATTTTCTTTGCCCCTCTTCTTTTTAATATATTATTGTATTGGTGTAATTCGGTTTTTATTAATACATATTCCTGTGATGCATGTCTTAACATCCGAAGTTTCTTGCATAAATTATCCCTATATTTTATAAATCGGACAATGCCTATTGACTTGTTATGTTTATGTTTATTGTACTTAGACTTGTTATGTTTATGTTTATTGACCTTTAACACGTTTACTTTGAAAATGTTTTTCTTTTAATTTTCCAAGAATGTCTCCCACAATGTTTCGCTTTATGTTTGGGCTGCAATTAGAAGTTATGTTATATTTGTAACTATTTTTCAAATCGTTAAAGAGATTGGCATACGCGTTAACAGAGTGTCTTGTAACATTGGCGTATTTGGCGTTGGGTCGTCGTGATCATATATTGTATTGGGTCATCGTGATCATATATTGTATTGGGTCATCGTGATCATATATTGTATTGGGTCATCGTGATCATATGTTGAATAGGGTCATCGTGGTCATATATTGTTGGTGGTCTGAACACTTTTTTTTAAGAATACCAGATGTAGTATTTATTGTGGCTTTGGATAGTTTATAAAAAAATCTATTAATGTGGCATTATAATTAGAAAATCTTGTCGGTAAGATTATTTTGGCGTAAAAATTATGAGTAATAAATGCATCGAGAAAGTCCCCAAACATACTCATCGTGTATGTGTGTGTGTGTGTGTGTGTGTGTGTGTGTGTGTGTGTGTGTGTGTGTGTGTGTGTGTGTGTGTGTGTGTGTGTGTGTGTGTGTGTGTGTGTGTGTGTGTGTGTGTGTGTGTGTGTGTGTGTGTGTGTGTGTGTGTGTGTGTGTGTGTGTGTGTGTGTGTGTGTGTGTGTGTGTGTGTGTGTGTGTGTGTGTGTGTGTGTGTGTGTGTGTGTGTGTCACGTTATCAAATGCCGAAAGGTCGCAATTAAACGTATGCTTCGATGTTCTACAATTTGTTGCACTGTATTGTGAATGTGAATGTATATTTTATTTGGTCAATACGTACATTGATATAAAAGTAGCCAATAAATAAAGAATTAACATATTATAAATTGCACAAGTAAGTAATATAAATACATATAAAAATATTATGTCACTTATGTATAGGTACTTTCCATACACTGAATACTCGGTTGAGACTAAGTAGCATGTATACATTATTTTAACTTAAACAATTTTATATATAACAAATTGATATGTTACGCGTATAGCTATGATGAAAAATATCCTTGGATAGAATGGGTTTGGGTTTCGCCCGTAATTGAATTTGGGGTATTATCGAATACACGAGCGACGCAATGTCTAATGCTTTTATTTTCCAGTTCAGTGTTTGTTCTTTCCGTGTAGATATGTTCTTGACCTCTATTGCCATATGTATGTACATCCGAATTAAATCCTATGGCAACATTTCGTAGATATTCAGGATGGTTTCATTGACATAATTATGATAACATTTTAATTGTTGCAGTTTAAAGATATCTTCCACTTTAACAGTTTTAGACATTTGAACAAAGGGTCATTGGGTGCATTATGCTAACTGTTATCATTCTTATTGCTTTCTGTAGTTTTGTTATTCTGGTGGGTTGAGATCCCCATACCGGTATATAATAGTTGACGTGGAGAAGGATTAGTGAGTTGTATAGTTTTTGTGAGACATATTGAGGAATGAACCGTCTTAACTCATTTGTAATTCCAATTGTACGTGACATTTTGGAAGTTAGTTTATGAATGTATCTATTACATTTAGATGTTTGTTTATCGTTAATTAAATTTATCTACATGTTCAATTGGTGTATTTTCTATCGTTAAAGATAATCTTGGGACATTTTTGTGGAGAATGGAATAATATATATTTCCATTTCCCAATGTTTATTGACAGTTTGTTATCTTTTAGTCACTCGTTTATTTAGATAATTCAATATTGATGTAATGAAAATTACCGTGTTAAAATATCCCAACGTACTCTATTCAGGGAATGTTTTTTTTTCGTTTTATTTAGTTTATCGTTCATGGTTGACCATGTCGTTTTATATCAGTGTTGTGTCTAGTAAAGCAAGAATCGTAAAAAAATATTTTAGCATATCTAATGGTTCGTTTCAGTACAGCATTAATATTATGTAATTCCGTTTTAGTAATGTATTGTCAATTGAACCAGATATAAGTGTGCGATAAGGTTTATGTTTGTAGCCTACCCACAGCGGATGTCTGTAGCCTACCCACAGCGGATGTTTGTGGCCTATCCATAGCGGATGCAAGGTGGCGTATGAAAGATCTCGAAAAGAGGGCCAAATGGGGAAAATGTTCAGTCACCCATTATTTGGCCATGCTACAATATATTGACGAACAGGTTATGTACGAAAAATTCTTATCTCAAAGCCAAATGTGTGGCGTGGCTCTTTGTCCTCTTCCCCGGTACGCCACTGTGGAAAAACGTTAATCGTGTTGCGGCCACAGACATAAATAGAACACACGTTAGTAATACAAGACCACTGAGTCCTTGTTAGTTGACACGTGATACAGTGATGCAGGCATGGGTCATTGATATTCATGCTGCTGCACGGGAAGAACCCATTGTACAGCACGCAGTCTTCATCATATATCCATAGCTAAACAGTACTAATAAGATATTATTAATATATATATATAATAACTAAACTGATAAGTTAAACTTACAAACTAAAATGACACAAAACCAAATTTCTCAGTCATTGCACAATTTACACTCCTGATCTAACTTCAGTACCACAACAGAACAAGTAAGATATTTGCATATCATAGTGTCCGTTGTAAGATAAAATGATACATAAACATCTATTAAGTACCATAGTTCCAAAACATTGGTGCTGTTCACAAGATTGTCTGTAAAATACATGTTATCTTATTCAGTACTAATATATAATAATATTAATGTTTATCCATAAATTCCCTAGCATACATAGATGATGTGATATTTCGAAAATTATGCATATCTATAATTACTGTGCCCTACATTCGTAACACACCAGGAAGTCTAATTGAGGCATGATCCCATGGGCCATGCAGTGGATGCAACTGTGTCTGTCTGTGAGCTATAGTATCGCTCTTGTTTATAGGGGGATGATTAATGATGTTACTCTGTGGTTGCGACTTTCAGCCGCTCGGTTAATCATTTGATGCGGACACGCCTGCCATTCGTCACGCCGGCGGGACACAAGGAGGAGACAGCGGAAACAAAGGTAAACCTATTTGTTTCAGTAGATTAATGTCAACACATATTATAAAGCCGAGCGGTCGTCAACTAAACCGTAAGTAAGTAACACGATCCGTATGAAACCAACGTCCAGTCTTTTGTATAAGTTGCTAACTAAATGCAGCTTTATCCATTGTAGTGGAGGGAACATATCAAAATATAAAGGGTCTATAAGTAACACGATCCGTAAGAAACCAAAGTCCAGTCCTTTTATAAGTAAAGGAACAAACACGTGTATGCGAGTACACTTTATTGACATAATACGATACATCATCAGCCTTTTTTGATCTGTTTAACAAGATTTAACAAGATTTGCCATCCAAGCCAAAGGCAAGTGGATATGGAAGCCATTGGTTTATCGAGAGTCCAACAATGTTCATATACTTATAACCCGCCCTCCTGAGATATGTGTCAACCTTGTTTTTAAACACATTCACGCTGCTAGCAGAAACACAATCTGTAGACAATTTGTTCCATTAATTTATTTTCCTCAGTGAGAACGAGTGCTTCCTGATGTCCAATCTACATTGATCCTTTACTAATTTTACCTCATGTCCTCTAGTTCTGCTATCCTTCTTGAGTGAGAAAAACATAATTCTATCAATATGTTCATACCAATTCAATATCTTAAAAACTTCAATCTGATCTCCTCTTAACCTCCTTGTCTATAGAGTTGTTAAACCACATTCTTTCAGGCGTTCTTCATAACTAAGGTCTCTCAGTTCTGGAATCATTTTAGTTGCTCTCCTTTGTATGCGTTCAAGCGTATCTATATCCTTCTTACGATATGGTCTCCGTGCTTGCATACAGTATTCTAAATGAGGTCTAACTATTGTTTTATAAAGAGGTATAGTTAACTTTTTTCACTTGTATGTTATGTTTCTTCTAATCAATCCAAGAATTTGATTACCCTTTGAAGCTGCAATACCACACTGCTCTGAAACTTTCATATCAGCGCTTATTGTAACTCCTAAGTCCTTTTTTTTACAGTAGTACCCAGAACAGTATCTCCCATTTTATAGTTTACATCCAAGTTCCCATGTCCTGTATGTAGGCATTTACATTTCCCAAAATTGAACAACATCTGCCATTTCTCAGACCATTTCACTAATCTGTCTAGATCGTTTTGTAAATGTTGTTTATCACCATCATTATTAACCTTTCTAAACAGTTTTGTGTCATCTGCAAATTTCAGTATGTTATTTGTTGTACTGTCGTCCAAGTCATTGATATAATATAGGTCCTAATAATGATCCTTGAGGTACCCCACTCAAAACCGATTTCTACAACTCGTTGTCTTCTGTCAGTCAACCATTGTTCTACCCAGTCAGTTATACTATCCCCGATACCATGGGCTTTTAATTTAAGTAGTAATCTTTGATGTGGTCGTTTTGTAAATGTTGTTTATCACCATCAATATTAATCTTTCTAAAGAGTTTTGTGTCATCCGCAAATTTCAGTACGTTACTTGTTATATTGTCGTCCAAATCATTGATATATATTAAGAATAATATAGGACCTAATACTGATCCTTGTGGTACCCCACTCAAAACCGATTTCCAATTTGAAACTTCTCCATCTACTACAATTTGTTGTCTTCCGTCAGTCAGCCATTGTTCTCTCCAGTCAGTTATGGTATCCCCGATGCCATGGGCTTTTAATTTAAGTAGTAATCTTTGATGTGGCACTTTGTCAAAACCTTTCTGAAAATCTAAATAGATAATATCTACTGGCGATCCCACGTCTATCCACTGAGTGATTTCTTCCAATAAACATAACATATTTGTTAAGCATGACCTCGCTTTAAGGAAAGTTGAAGCCAGTCAAACACGCGACTGTCGTTAGCGACTAGATCGGTGTCGAATATATCGACAAAAGTTCTCGTATATATTGTCCGCAAACATTTGACAGAGGACTCTGAAGTATCTTGGTATTATGAGTACACTCGGAGCAGTGTTTGTTCGTGAACGCGGCATGCAGTGGCGGCAGGCCGTACGAACAGAAGTATTCGCCGCGTTTGTCGTTTTTCGTTTGTTGCATCGAGCTGTCTCCCTGTACTCTTAACTGTAATGTCGCCACTTTTACAGCAATTCTCACCATACCCTTAATTGCACCCTTAACTGTATTTCTCGCCTGACCATTAATTGTAATTTTTAATATACCGTTAAGTGTTCCCTTAACTGTAATTCTCACCATACCTATAAATATACCTTTACTTGTGTAATTCTCATCATACTCCTAACTGTACCCCTAACTATAATTCCTACCTCACCATTAACTGTGCCATAAACTGTAATTCTCACTATACACCTATCTCTACCCTTACCTATGATTTTCACCATACCTTTAGCTGTACTCTTAACATGTCCTTAACTGAACACTTAACCTTAGAACACATAGTCACTGTACCCCAAATACAAAGCTAGAATACCTGGTCACTATATCATCAGTTCACAATTAGAATAAATAGCCACTATTCCCACGGTACTCAACTAGAATACATAGTCACTGTTCCCACAGTACACATCTAGAAACCATAGTCACTACACCCTCAGCACACAGCAAGAATGCAGTGTCACTGCAACCTCAATACACATCTATAATGCATAGTCACTACATCCTATAAGCTATAATAGAAAAATAGTATATATCTACAGCACACAGCTATAATACGTAGTCACTACAACTCCAATACACAGTTAGAATACATTGTTACTGCACACCCAGCACACAGCTAGAATACATGGTCACCATACCCTCAGTACAAAACTATAATACATATCAAATAGTCTATGTATCCCCAGTGCACAGCTGTAATACATAGTCACTACAACTCCAGTAAACAGTTAGAATACATAGTCACTGTATCTCCAGTACGCAGCTATAATACATAGTCACTACAACTCCAGTATATAGCTCGAATACATGGTCACTGCACCCTCAGTACATAACTAGAATACATAGACACTACACCCTCAGTATACATAGTTACTGTATCTCCAGTACGCAGCTATAATACATAGTCACTACAACTCCAATACACAGATATAATGCATAGATACTGCACACCAAGCACACAACTAGAATACATGGTCACTTCACCCTCAGTACACAACTATAATACATAGTCATTGTTCCCACAGTTCACAACTACATAGTCACTACAACTCCAGTACACAGTTAGAATATATAGTTACTGGACTCCCAGCATATAGGTAGAATACATGGTCACTCCTACCAGTACACTACAGAATACATTGCCACTGTTCTCGCAGTACACATCTAGAATACATAGTCACTGTACCCCAAATACACAGCTATAATACATAGTCACTACAACTCCAGTACACAGTTAGAATACATAGTTACTGCACTCACAGCATACGGCTAGAATAGTCTTATGGTTTTAGCAGCGCCCTAACCGGTTGAGAGAAATAACAAGACGCTTGTTTGGCAACGACACTGTCAACAATGGCTAAAGCCAAGGCGGCATAAGCTGCTCCATCCCTGGTTGTACACATTGTTTTAACAAAACAAAGGATGCTGGGACGATATGTTACTTTCTGACCTAACCATGAAAATGACCACCTAGAGCACCCAAACTTCTCCTCATATATCTACTGTACATATACACATATAACACAGGGGGTAAAAAAAGTACATTTACTTTCTCAGAACGATAAACATTTAGAAAAATTAATATGTCCTCTCTGACTACGGCCGCCAGGGGCGCTGAAATCTGTGAGCGATAATACACCTATTATATAATAACTTTTATTCTTAATTTTAAATTTCAATAATTTAATGTATAATTTTATATAGTTTTATTTATAATTGTAGATCACATTCGTTATATTGGAAATTATACATAACAATATATATTGGTTCAAGTAAGAAAATAAATATTGTCAATATAAGGTAGCTAAAACATATATATATAAATATATATATATATATATATATATATATATATATATATATATATATATATATATATATATATATATATATATATATATATATATATATATATATATATATATATATATATACTGCTGATTGTCGCTAAAGTGGTGGAAGACCCTATTAAGACCATGGTCGATCGGTATAATAGGTTCCCCGGAAAAAAAACACCACGTCAACATGTGACATTACAAGAACATTTTCAATTATTGAGAATTGATGTATTCATATATGTATGTATGTATGTACTTACGTATGTATGTCGCAATTGTGGATGGCAGGCAACATATATTTTCACTTGTTGCCATTCTAACCATATAATTAAACACCATATTTCGTAAATACTGCTTGACGGTTTGATAATAGTAAGTACACATCTGACTCTCTAGAGGTAACAGTGACATTGAACCTCCTCACACTGAACAACGCATGTGGTATGTCGCATTGGAGGCGCTCAGCAAGCAGCTTTTAATGCAGTCAAAACATGACAAATAAAGCACTCGAAATCGAACAGTTCCAAGATTCTAGATTCCAAGATTGTAAAACGTTACAATGGTTGTAATAGGAAACTTACGTCAGCCTACTTGTAGGGCGGAGTTCTGGGAGATGCGCGAGGGTCAGCAACGCGAGTTAACAACAATCATCTTTTGTAGCAAAAAGCAGTGATCAAAATAAGTTCGAACCAGACGATAACGCTTTGTATGCAAGAAATTGATGATGTGACTTGCATCCATATGCAGATACATTGTTCTGAGTTAACTCGGGCTGTGGCTGTGGGCATTAAGCGAAACATAAGTTGTGGTTTTGGGACAATGCGCCTAACCGAGTTAATAAGAACTAAACATTTGCAACTACAATCAAGAATACCATGCTAGTGGGATTCACAATATGTTGTCTGAAGGCGGGAGATTTTGGTCATATCTCCATTTTCTTGGCAGCTGTCATGTTGACCAGAATGACAAATAAACGCCTAGCAGTATTTCGAAGTCGACTTCCGTTGTGATGCGTTAAAACGCATTAATTGCTTTCGACATACATCGAAGGGCCAGCGGATATACACCGAAGCAACTTTAACTCTTAAATCAGAAAGGGATCAATTTAAAACAGCCCAACATGCTGTGCATAAATTGATTTTAGAGACAAACCGAATGGCCACATATCCTATTGTCAAGCAGTGGACTAGGGGTTTACAAATAGATTTTAATTTGTTGAGTGAAAATATTGCCAGAATGCAAGCACTAGTATTAGTTAACAGTAAGGAGCGGAAAATTACTTTAAAATGTTAAGGTGTGTTCAACACGTTTGTCCTAGAAAATGCTGGCGTGATATTAGTAACTGTAGTTGTAAATGGTTACGTTTTAGTAACTCTTATAGGTGCATATGCCCAATATCATGACACTTTTATTTCCCTTTTAGATAATTAGGTATTTCTCGCCATTCTTAGTGGTTCACACGAACCGGTACCTTGGACTAACTTATTTGGTACAACATTGCTCGAATGGTAATATGTGTTTAGATTCCCGTTGCACTAACAACCTAGTGTCACGTAGTCATTTGTCGTCGTTTTTAATTTGTCGAAGAACGTACGCAGTCCTCCGCCGTGTGAACAATTAACCAGCATACAGGTTTTCGAGGGCTTACATTTTTGTAGATGAAAATGTTTTGTGTCGATTGAACACTATTCGTAACAAGAGAGTATTGTTACTGAAAAAAAAATCACCACATTTCATCCAAGGAATATGGACACAATTTGGCCAAGAAATTTAAGACAACTGCTGATCTTTTCGTTGGTTTTGTCGCTGTTATTGTTATTGTTGTTGTTGTTGTTGTTGTAGTTGTTGTTGTTGTTGTTACCGTCGTTCCATTCGTTGTTGTTGTTATTGGCTTGGCACATGATTCATTTTGAAATAATCAGCAAACAACAATGCATGTTTTGTGTTCGTTTAATTCAATGCTCCACATCAGCATAGCCATTCAGGTATGACAATGGGATATTTCACGCGGTGTGTCATCGTCGGACACGCGGGACTGAACAACGGCTGTGGACTGTCGCAATGGAGACGCTCAGTTGGCAGCACTTCCTGAAATGTGATGATGGTCTAACATGAGAGATATATAATATGTCATTGTTTGTTTAATGCAATAAAACCCTGACAAATAAAGCACTTAGAAGAAATCGACAATGAAGTTTCCAAGATTCTTGTAAAACGTTACAATAGTTGTCATAGGAAACTTAGGTTATACCATTGTAACGCTTACATCTTTATTTTTTTTAATGCTAGAGTAAGTCCTTATTATTATTAATGCTGTATCCAGTCTGTAGGACCGTTCAAAGCGCTTCACACTTCACCCACTGGCAGACCTGCTCATTCCAACACCAACTCGATTTCTCGGGAAAGTTTTAGCCACGCTGCAATTACTGTGCAAAGATTATTCGTTCACTTGTCCACCTCTGTATGTAGCCAGATTCTCATTTAACAAGATTTAACAAGATTTGTCATCCAAGCCAAAGGCCCAGATGACAAGTGGACAAGGAAGCCATTGGCTTATCGAGGGTCCAACAATGTTCATCTACTTATAACCCGCCCTCCTGAGATATGTGTCAACCTTGTTTTTAAACATATTCACGCTGCTAGCAGTTACACAATCTGTAGACAATTTGTTCCATTAATTTATTGTTCTCTGTGAGAACGAGTGCTTCCTGATGTCCAATCTACATTGATCCTTTACTAATTTTACCTCATGTCTAGTTCTGCTATCCTTCTTGAGTGAGAAAAACCCATTCAATATCTTAAAAACATCAATCTGATCTCCTCTTAACCTCCTTGTCTCTAGAGTTGTTAAACCACATTCCTTCAGGCGTTCTTCATTACTAAGGTCTCTCAGTTCTGGAATCATTTTAGTTGCTCTCCTTTGTATGCGTTCAAGCGTATCTATATCCTTCTTACGATATGGTCTCCATGCTTGTATACAGTATTCTAAATGAGGTCTAACTATTGCTTTATAAATAGGTATAATTAACGTTTTTCCCTTGTATGTTATGTGTCTTCTAATCAATCCAAGAATTTGATTACCCTTTGAAGCTGCAATACCACACTGCTCTGAAACTTTCATATCAGCGCTTATTGTAACTCCTAAGTCCTTTTCTTTTACAGTAGTACACAGAACAGTATCTCCCATTTTATAGTTTACATCCAAGTTCCCATGTCCTGTATGTAGACATTTACATTTCCCAAAATTGAACAACATCTGCCATTTCTCAGACCATTTCACTAATCTGTCTAGATCGTTTTGTAAATGTTGTTTATCACCATCATTATTAACCTTTCTAAACAGTTTTGTGTCATCTGCAAATTTCAGTATGTTACTTGTTGTACTGTCGTCCAAGTCATTGATATAATATAGGTCCTAATAATGATCCTTGAGGTACCCCACTCAAAACCGATTTCTACAACTCGTTGTCTTCTGTCAGTCAACCATTGTTCTATCCAGTCAGTTATACTATCCCCGATACCATGGGCTTTTAATTTAAGTAGTAATCTTTGATGTGGCACTTTGTCAAAAGCTTTCTGAAAATCTAAGTAGATAATATCTACTGGCGATCCCACGTCTATCCACTTAGTGATTTCTTCCAAAAAACATAACATGTTTGTTAAGCATGGCCTCGCTTTAAGGAATCCATGTTGAGATGAATTTAATAATTTTTGCTTAACGAGGAAGTCCACCATATGGTCTTTAATTAACCTTTCTAATAATTTACAAATCACTGGCGTTAAACTCACTGGTCTGTAATGTTCTTACTTATTTCTCGAACCCTTTTTAAATAATGGTATGATGTTTGCTTCTTTCCATTCAAACGGAACAACTCCCTCTTTTGATGACAAGTTGAATACTCTTGCAAGTGGTATACTGATTTGTTCTACTGTTTCCATTAATAATTTTGGAGGAATCCTATCCACTCCCAGTGATTTATTATCCTTCATTGCCTTTATTTTTTTAGCTACCATTTCTGGAGTTACAACTAACGGTCCTAAATAGTCAGATTTAGCTTCCTGAAATTTAGCATCAGCAACTGGTAATGAACTAATATCTTCTTTGGTAAACACTGAACCTGAAGTAACCATTTAGGTCTTCTGCCATTAAAAACCCCTGTGATATTATATTTCCAGCACTGTCTTCTAGAGGTCCAACCTTGTCTTGTACGTTTTGTTTACTCCTGACATATGCATAAAAACTCTTGCTGTCATTTTTTATGTTACATGCTAGTTTTTGCTCATAGCTTCTTTTAGATTGTGTGATTTCAGTTGTAGCTGCATTAAGTGCCTCTTTGTAATTTGCACAGTCTTCTTCCTTTCTGATACGCCTACAAACCCTCCACATAGTTTGTTTTAACACTATTTTTCTAATAGCCTCTTTTGAAAAGTGTTTCTTTCTACACCGTTTTCCTTGTTTTTGGAAAGGAACAAATTTATCGATGATACTCTCAATTTCATATTTTAAAATATTCCAACATTCAATTGCTGTTTATGCAGATAAGTGAACTGAGGCAACAACAACAATGACCCTGGGTTCCCTCGATTAAGAGTCCGTTGCTCTCGCCCCACTATTAGGGCAGGTCGACGCAATTCACTGGACTTAGCATATATATATATATATATATATATATATATATATATATATATATATATATATATATATATATATATATATATATATATATATATATATATATATATATATATATACACACACACACACACACACACACACACACACACACACACACACACACACACACGCACACACACATATAATCTAGATATCTACGTAGGCATAACTACGCACATTTTGGAATTTCCAACATCCGACTCAACATTAGGAATTACTAAGTTTTAAATAGATTAGTGATTACTGTTATAACATTGCGCTTAAATTAATATAGTTGTGATATATTTATGGATGCCAGTACTTTCACGTCTGTAGTTCGAAAACATTTATATGTGTCATGCTAATGTCTTAATGTAGTATGCTACAAATGGTAGCCTTGTATGATGTATACTTTTATTAGTATTTACATATTTATATGCTTATGTATCATGTTTGTTATGTAGCTAAGTAGCTTTTTATCAATCATGTTACTGGGTCATCGGACTTGTTTGATCTGAACGGAATTAAATAAAATGTATAAGTTTGATTACCAGTAGGCCTAAGGTCTTTCTTCAATTCATTGTTTCGCCAGTCTCGTTTTAAAACATTTTCGCGAAAAATTAATCTTGTCTAATATCAACTACAATATGCTAGCTCGTTTAATTAATCCTGTCTAGTATATACTACACTACGCCTGCTCGTTTGCGTAAATAATTTTTTTAATGAAATTATCGGAAAAGCTATTAAATTATTTTTCTCCAGATCCTGTAAAATTTTGGCGAGAAAGGGGCAAGTGTGGTCCGGCTCTATATTATGATATGAAACTATTCACGCTTTTGCATATTACCGGATCTCACTATCAAAGCAGTATTTCAATAATGTTTATAAACGCAGGCCCTACGCACTATTTTGTTAAACCGAATGCGCATATTACATAAACTATTCACGCACTACACATTTGAAATTAGATTGAGTAAGGGTTTAAACTCACCGCCTCCGCCTTCGACTCGGACTCCACCTCCAAATCCGCCCCCGAATCCGCCTCCGCTTTCAATTCCCATTGGCTTGAATCCGCCTCCGCTTTCAATTCCAAATGGCTTGAATCCGCCTCCGCTTTCAATTCCCATTGGCTTGAATCCGCCTCCGCTTTCAATTCCATATGGCTTGAATCCGCCTCCGCTTTCAATTCCGATTGGCTTGGCATAGGCGCACACAGCGACAACAGCGAGAACCGTCAGAATGGCGAACTGCATGATGCGGCTGCGTTCACAATGCAAATATGAAAACAATACATACATTTTTTTATTTATATATATAATACATTGTTACCTTGACGACAATGTCCTTGTACCAATTGCTCAACACATTCTATGCTTATTAAATTAAAGTTTCGCTACGGTTCATTAGACCTAACGCCGATGCAAACACACGATTATTGGCACAAATTACTTTCTACCTGTAAGACTTATTACACACATTGCACTTCGTTATGGACGTGTCGTGGTTAGCATATCCACTTTAAATGTCCTGACCATGCAGGCACGTGTTAACATATAATAACGCGAAATTAAAATTTGCATGTTTAAACGTCTTGATTCTCGCCAAATCCGCTTTGAGAATTAATGAACTATCGGTCGTGACTGGCATTGTTTCAATTGGTTTTCTAAAGGAGACTCCAATACCCCAAACAGTAGGGGCATGCCCCACTTTGGGCAGTCCGCGGTGCTGCTCTGCGCCGAGATGTCATAGTCGTCGGGTGCTCTTTCGGCATCAATGCAAAATTATTGTCCAAAAAGTATGCCCCGTCCCATATACCGGCTAAAAATGCCTATGAAGGAATGCACATGCCACCTTTGCTATAAACAAGTTGCTATGCCAATCTCTCTAGACAAGTATACACTGTATACAACAGGTATTCTTAATTTCAGCAGGCTCACCTGAGTTCTACGGCGATGATCGTCGCTTTACAGTTTAATGGACGACCGCTCGGTTTTATAAGGCTTTATATAGGCTTCGTTGACCTTTGTTTCCGCTGTCAATACGGAATTGTGATACGCCGGTGGGGCGAAAGGTAGGCGTGTCTGCATGACATGATTAAACGAGCGGCATAAAGCCGCAGCACGACTAACTTTTGCCCACAGTGGCGTATCGGGGAAGAGGACAAAGAGCCATGCTACACACTTGGCTTTGAGATAACAACTGTTCGTACACAATCAGTTGCGTCAATATATTGCAATGCTGGGTGACTGAGAATGTTCCCATTTTGGCCCTCTTTCCGAGATCTTTAACACACCACCTTGCATCCGCTATGGGTAGAAAACAGTGCAACAAATCGCCGAACGTTGAAGCATGCGTTTAATAGCGACTTTTGGGCATCTGATAGCAGGACATATATATATTTAGAACTAACTACCCCATTGAACATACGTGGGGGTAAAATAAGCAGATTTTAATATCTTACACAATTACTGGATTATTATTCATTGTAATTATATTATTTTATAACATGTGATATATACGATGTCGTAGAATACTTAATTCCATTGTAATGTGGCGCAGACAGTCCAATAAATCAAGTAGGAGTCACCCGCAAAAAAAGAGCTAACCTTCATCAGCACACAACAATGCGTCATGCCATTGTCTCGTAAATATTTACTTGTAGTCAAGCAGAGCGGTAAACCGACCAAAAATGTTTTATTGCTAGTTCCCAAATGATGACCAACGTGTTAAGGTGTTTATACAAACCATGTATAGCAAACAAAACGAAATATGGGTTAATTCGGAAAACAAGCATTTATTTCAGACATTTAAAAGTTAGCATCGTATTATTAATAACATATTAAATGTGCCTGTGTATGTGTGCGTGTGCGTGTGTGTGTCTGTGTGTGCAAAGTACCAAATTTACCATATCATTTAATTGGATGGATCTAAATTAATGTGTGTGTGTGTGTGTGTGTGTGTGTGTGTGTGTGTGTGTGTGTGTGTGCGTGCGTGCGTGCGTGCGTGCGTGCGTGCGTGCGTGCGTGCGTGCGTGCGTGCGTGCATGTGTCC
The DNA here is from genome assembly GCA_963662155.1 of Lamellibrachia columna. Taxonomy (NCBI): domain Eukaryota; kingdom Metazoa; phylum Annelida; class Polychaeta; order Sabellida; family Siboglinidae; genus Lamellibrachia; species Lamellibrachia columna. The sequence goes on along the minus strand of OY759265.1, from coordinate 22,860,115 downwards.
GTGTGTGTGTCCGTGTGTGTGTGTGTGTGTGTGTGTGTGTGTGTGTGTGTGTGTGTGTGTGTGTGTGTGTGTGTAAACAAATGTGAATACATATATATATATATATGTGTGTGTGTGTGTGTGTGTGTGTGTGTGTGTGTGTGTGTGTGTGTGTGTGTGTTAGTATAATATGATGTGTGTATGTATACTACAATGTGTGTGTGTGTGTGTGTGTGTGTGTGTGTGTGTGTGTGTGTGTGTGTGTGTGTGTGTGTGTGTGTGTGTGTGTGTGTGTGTGTGTGTGTGTGGGTGTGTTTATTTGTTTTGTTGTGTGTGTGTGCATGTGTGTGTGTATGTGCCTGTGCGTGTATGTGTGTTTGTGTGTAAACAAATGTATATATATATATATATATGTGTGTGTGTGTGTGTGTGTGTGTGTGTGTGTGTGTGTGTGTGTGTGTGTGTGTGTGTGTGTGTGTGTGTGTGTGTGTGTGTGTGTGTGTGTGTGTGTGTGTGTGCATGTGTGTTTGTGGGTGTGCATGTTTGTATTAATATCTTAGTTACACAATAACTGGGTTATTTTTCATTGTATTTATAGTATTGCTTAATATGATGTGTTAAATATACGATGTCGTGCACGACTTAAATCCATTGGGTTATGGCGCACGCAGTCGAACAAATCAACTAGGAGTCACTCGTAAAAACGGCTAACATTTATTAGCACATATTTGTGCTTTATGACATTGTGTAGTCAAGCAGAGCAGTAAACCAGCCTTAGGCGTAGCCACGATGAAAATAGGAAACAGGAAATATTGTTTTTTGTGAACACTATTGTTTTGATCAAGTGGTAAGTTTTGCAGGTAGACAGGTAGTTTATTGTTTGAAAATGTATGATATAATTTTAGTTCTTTCAATTTTAGAATATGCTCTACTTTTAGTAAATTAGACTTTGAACAGTGGATCGGTATGAGCATTATATTTGCTTAATCATATAATTCGGACGACTTTCTTTTGAAGTTTTTATTCTATCACATCTATAGCTCCAGGCCTTTAAGCCATAGATGTGACAATGTAACAGTGTTATGCAACATAATCTTTACATTAAGGGGTAAAAATCGAGTTTATTTAGGATACTTATATTTCTGGATCACCTATTTGAATTTTTTTTATGTGGTTTTGCCAGTTTAATTGTTCATTAAAACTTATCCCTAGGAAATTTATCTCATCTACTCTATCGATATATGTATTATCTATTTTTATATTTAGTGGATTTATCATATTATTTCTTCTAGCCGTAATTTGATTAATTTAAGCCACTCGTTAATTTTGTCCAGTTCTGTGTTGATTCAGAATTCAACATTTTCATTTTTGCTATATTGTGCGAAAGAATCTAGGGTATTTGTAAGTGTCGTGTCATCGGCGTACATAATAAAGTTGAATTTTGGACTAGATTGGGCAAAGTCATTTATGTAAATTATAAATAACAAAGGGCCTAGAATTGATCCTTGAGGTACGCCTGTGGAGATATTGTGGAGATATACTGTGGAGATCTGACTGGACGTCTTCAAATTCTACGTACTGTTTTCAATTTTTAATATGTCTAAAGCTACTCCTTTTACGCCATAACACTCTAGCTAGTTTATCGAATAATATTGAGTGATCCAGTGTGTCAAATGCTTTTGACAGGTCCAAGTAAATAGTTATAGGTATTTCCGTATTATCCATACGTGTCAATATCCTATCAATTAATTCAAGAGCGGTACATTCCGTAGAATGTTCCTTTCTAAATACGAACTGATTATCGTACATAAGTGTGTGTCTTTTTAAGAAAGAATCTAGCTGGTCGTAAATAATAAATATTGGCCTGTTGTTGCAGAATAGGGTTTCGTCCCCTTTTTTATAAATTGGTATTACTTTAGCAGTTTTGTGTTTGTCATGGAAGATACCCGTAGTTAATATTTGGTTTGTGATTAAAGTGAACGATTTTATCAAAACAGGTTTAATTAACTTTAGAAGCCGTGAAGAAATACCGTCAAATCCGCAACTTGCTTTTGTGTGCATATCATCTATTGTTTTAGATATTGTTTCTTCATTAATAAGTTGAAAATTAAATGCATTGTTATGGTTTCCATTAAGATAATATTTGAAAGTTTTATTTGTGGAATGTTGTATTTGGTTGGCTAAATTTGGGCCAATATTGGTAAAATATTAATTAAATGTGTTTGCAATTGCCGTTTTATCTGCTATGATATTTTCGTTATAAATAAAGGAAAAGCAACGTTTTATTTCTGTATGTTCTAGAAAGAATATCAATAGTTGTTTCCCATGGTTTTTTTAATGTTATTTTTTATTTGTTAAAATATGATTCGTAATGTATGCGTTTAGCAGTACGTATGTTTTTTTAAGGATAGTATCATAGGTAGTCAAATTGATCCGAATTGCAAAGTATTTTGGTGATTCTGGTCGAGTAGTTTTTAGTTTTTTATATAATTTATCTCTGTATCGAATGGATTTGAGCAGACCTAACGTAATCCAAGCGGATTTCTTGTGTTTGTATTTTTTTATGTAATTTTTATATTTTACTGTTTTATATGGCATATGTTCATTTTTTGCACATTGCATTACATCATGTAGGATATCATAATTTACATTAGAGTTTGCATTAGGAGATTGCTAGAGTTTACTATAAACATTTGATGAGAAAACCTAGTGTATAAAATCAGATATTGAATCAGAGTTCTGTACAGTAATTTTTATATATCTTGGTAAAGGTTCTGTATGGGAAACTGTATTTAGAAAAGTTAAATATGGTTGGTGGTCTGATAATTGTTTAGTTAAAATGCCTGATTTAGGCTTCATTGTAGATTTAGTTAATTTGAAAAAGAAATTATCAATTAGGGTTCCATTACTTTTGGAGAACCTAGTAGGAAGTGTGATGTGGGGGTAAAAGCTATATGATATTAACGTATCAAAAAAAATCCGCGAATACTTCATTTTCATTTATTTTCAACAGGTTTATATTGAAGTCTCCTGCAATAATAACATCTGAGTTTGTTCTGTCAAATGATGAAATGATAGGTGTGAATTCGGAAAGGAATTGTTTATAATTTTCGTTAAGGTTTCTTGGGAGCCTGTAAATGTTACCAATTATTATATCTTTAGCAAGCCCACCACCAATTACTTTAATAAATTGACCTTCCCAATTGTCATCCTGATTAAGAGACAAAATTACTTTGTAACTAAATGTTTTGCTTAAATACATGACCAGACCACCTTTATTACTACATGTTTTGCCTCGTTTAATGCACTGATATCCCTCAAGTTGTAAAATGACACATATCATCATTCTCGGAAAGCCAGCATTCCTGAAAACATATTAAGCTAAATTTACAATATAGAGTCAGCATTTATCTTGTGCTGAGAATCACCACAATTGCCTGTTTAGGAATATTAGAATATTACATATAAATACTGATACGAACGCTATTGTTTGGGATTAACAAGAACATGACAAATATAATAAAAAGAAAAATGCGTACCACAGAGGTCATCGAGGTAGCGAGATTAATGGTGATAAAACAAGTCACAATACAATGGTGAGATAGAACTGCCAATCATTAACAATCGCACGTGCCCATTAAATTATATGTGAACATAGGCTTAGGTTGGTTATAGTCTTGATATAGAAATAAAACTATAATAAAAAAAATTGTAATATAATAATCTACTACCATGATTTGGCCTGTACCAGCTACACATCAGTATAACTAAATATATTACTGTAATTGTATTTAGTTTGAAAAATAAAATGATACTCTATAATAAATAATCTATCCGTATAACATGGATAGTTTATATTAATAAAATACATTAATGTTGTTTATACAGAAATAATAATAATACTGTCATAGTGCCATGGAAACTGGATACGTAGGTCCACGCTACTTGAAGGTGTGCAAGTGTGCAAGTGTCAGACAATGCTTACGTCATTTGACGCATCAGTGTTTCGGGAATGTCCACAGGAATTACGCAACGCAGGCGTCAAACACGGCGCACCTTGACACATGCGTCCTGTTTACTTCGTACTTGACGGACAACACCCTGAGTATCTTTGTACAAGATATTCCCATTGAAAGACCAACAGTCAGAAATCAGTCCATTTTTTTTCAAAGTTCATACAGAAATTCAGAACGAGTTTCCATGAGGTCTTCATTAAAAAATAAACGAAGGTTTAGACCCCAGGCTGCATTGTGCTGTTTTAGGTTGATTCGACCTCTGTATATAGCGTCCCTGCGATGTTCGCTATTTAGTCTAACAATTGTAGTGCGTGGTCGCCCTCCATCTGTTTTAGGGCGGCCAATTCTGTGCGCTCGCTCAATCTCGTGAGACTGCAGGATTGGAGTTAACTTCATATGATCATTGACAAAGTCTAGGATTGCATTTTTAATTTCACCAGTACGTACAGTTTCGGGTATTCCTTCTATTCTCAAATTGGATCTTCTAGAATATTGCTCGATGTTGTCTTTGGCCGATTCTAACAAGCCGACTGTACTTTCAAGTTCTTTGATTTTCTCGTCTTTCTCTTTCACAGTATATTTAAGTTGTTCAGTCTGAGCTGATAAGTAGTCTATTTTGTCAGCAATCGCTTGCGGGAACACAGCTCGTTTCAATTGTATTATGACATCACTGTCACTCAGAATTTCAATAAAGGAAAGTTTTAGAAGTTCGTTGTCAATACCTGCAAACAGAGTAGCCTCTAACGAGCTTTTTTGGCGATGCTTGGGCGGCATGGTGTCTTAATGTCGTAGGTTACACGTCTAATAGGTGTGTCAAATGTGGCATGTCCAAGATGGACTTTCTATATGGCAGCAAGCTGAATTTGACAGACCCATAGATTATGTGCAAATCCACCCCATCCTAGGGTAGTGTGAATGTTTATCTCACCAGATTCATCGTACGAATCGGTTGAAGTTCGATGCAATTAGATAACTTCATTATTTTCCGTCGTATTTGTAACAACAGAACATCGTGACACGGGAGCTCAACGAAACGCGGCCTGCCAGTGTATTGGTACTTCTCAACGCTTTACGTTGTTAATAAAAACCAAGTAATTGAGAACCTATATACCAAACAATAGCTACATATAGGTTCACCGGATTTAAACAACCAGCATTTATTTTAAGCATCTAAAAGTTCGCATTGTAGTCTTAATAACGTGTGTGTGTGTGTGTGTGTGTGCGTGTGCGTGTGCGTGTGCGTGTGCGTGTGCGTGTGCGTGTGCGTGTGCGTGTGCGTGTGTGTGTTTATGTGTGCGTCTGTGTTTGTATGTGTGTGTTATTGCAACGTACAAACTGTATTAAATCATTAACCGAGCTTCATCGAAATTGACGGGTATTTTTGTGTTTGTGAATATATGTATTTGTGTCTGTGTGCCTCTGTTTGTATGCGTGTGTGTGTGTGTGTGTGTGTGTGTGTGTGTGTGCGTGTGCGTGTGCGTGTGCGTGTGCGTGCGCGTGCGCGTGCGTGCGTGCGTGCGCGCGCGTGCGTGCGTGTGTGTGTGTGTGTGTGTGTGTGTGTGTGTGTGTGTGTGTGTGTGTGTGTGTGTGTGTGTGTGTGTGTGTGTGTGTGTGTGTGTGTGTTTGTCTTTGTGTGTCTGCGTTTGTATGTGTTTGTCTCTAGTTGTCATTTTCTGAGTGTACGTGTGTGTCTCTTTGTGTACGTGTGTGTCTGCGGTTATGTTTGTGTACGTCTTTGTGTCTGTTTTCCTGTGTATGTGTGTGCATATGTGTTTCTTTGTGTCTACGTGAGAGTTTTTGTGTGTGTTTGTCTGTGTGTGTGTTTGTGCATCTCTGTGTGTCAGTGTTTCTGTATTTTTTCTGTTTGTCTTTGATGGCCTGTGTCTCTGTGTGTATGTGTATGTATCTACGTGTATATGCTAGTATTTTTGTGTACGTATGTGTCTGTTTCCTTGCGTGTATGTTTGTGTATGTGTATGTATGTTTGTTTGTGTTTGTATGTGTGTGTCTGTGCAACGTACAAACCTTATTAAGTCATTATCCGGGCTTCATCGAAATTAACGGATATTTCATGCATGCGAGTGCATGCGTGCGTTTGTTTGTGTTTGTATGTGTGTCTCTGTGCAACGTACCAGACACACATATGCATACACAAACATGCTAAATCATTCTCTGGGCTGGATTGAAATTAATGGGTATTTTTGGTGTGTTTGTGAGCGTGTGTGTGTGTGTGTGTGTGTGTGTGTTGGTGTGTGTTGAAGTCACAAAGGTGTGTGAAGAATTCTGATGGCGTCATTAGTACTGTATCAATCGACTGCACAGTATAGTTGTTGTGTTTAGTTACACTTATGTTATTAGGTGGCGTCGTTAAGTTTACGACCTACTAAGATTTATATTGGACGTAATTAGGGTCTACTCAATGGCGTAGCTTCCGACCGTTTTCATGAGACAAATTACGCCTTGTCGTAACTACATACAGCGGCCATGTTTCACAAAGTGTGCGATCTTACTGGCTTTGATGGGCACCTGAGGTTTGTTGATCTTCTCCCCGGTGAGTCGTCGTACAACACTCCAAGCTTTGCGTGTGGAGTGGGTGAAGTCAATCGCCTGCTCGGTTTCGACCCATCTTTCCTGTCGTGTTGTGTCTATATGTTCAAGCAGTGCTGTCGCAGTGTCTTGTACTTCTTGTTCGGGTTTGGCGGCGAGATGTTCGTCACATTCATTGTCCCATCCTGGAATGCGTGTCTTGCGGTGGCCTCGTGGTATGTGTCGTTTGGTGATGCGAATGATTGCAGAGGTGAACTGGTTGTAGTCATGGTCTATATCAGGTGGGTCTGGTTCGTGAAGTGTCGTGAACATTTTGCGAGTGTCTTTGGTAAAGTCACCCCACAGCGGTTTTCCTATGTTCCAGCATGCTAGCGAGAAGCACGGTGTTGATTGGGCGAAAGCGTCGTGTCTGATTAAATATGGGTGGTGTTGAGAACGTTTACCACCGGCCCGAGCGAAAAGAGTTCGACTGACGATTGTCATACAGAAGTGTGAGATCTAGGTTGAACACCCAGTCGTTGAGTGCGGTTCCGTCGTTTGTATAGTTTCGGTAGCCCCATAATGTGTGCTGGCATTTGAAGCTGCATAGATAGCAGGACGTGAGTACTGAGGAAATGTGTGAAGGGCACCCTCGGAGGCTTGTGCACGTTTATTGTCGTTGGTCCGTTGGTAAACGCAGTAGTCCATTGTAGCGGGTCGCTGGTTGACATTTGTTTATAAATTTATACATGAACGAGTTCCAATATTTTTCCAATCACTATTTTTACAAAGTGCTGCTTATAATGATATTCCCACAAGGCAATGCATCAAATCCCTATCCCATACAGTGATACTTCGAGAACCAGAACATTTTTTACATACCACTTACCTGCTTTACTTAGAAAAAAGCCACCATGCATTGTGGATAAAATGTGTACGCATAGTCTTCACGGTTTTTCTACATACACAAAGCAACACCTACTAACACTTAGTCATAAGCGACTTAAATATTATTACGACCTAGAGGATTATAATAGTATGAAGACGAAACTAGACCACACAGACTGGGGCGAGATACTTGGCACGAGCACTATAAACCATCAATGATTAGGTTTTAAAGAATATATTAAAAAGATACAGGATGAATTCATCCCTCATCGACTTGTGAGTAATATTGACAGACATAAAGGGAAAGTATCCCTAAACAAGGAATCAGTAAAGAAAATTAAGAAAAAACACACTTTATGGAAATGTTATATGGAGACAAAAGAAGGCAAATACTATACTGAATACTGTAGGGCTAAAAATAAAGTCCGTAAATTAACGAAGAAGATACAGAAGGAATTTGAGATGAAGCTAGCAACAGAAGCTAAGACAAACCCAAAAGCGGTATGGAAATATATAATATTTAATAATATATAATAATATAAACTCCAAAACCAAGAATCGGGAAGGTGTTTGAACACAGAGCCTAAAGATTCTAAATCTAGACTCACAGACTCTGATAGTGAAAATCAGATGTCTTAGGAATTTTTTAGGAATTGTTTTCAAGTGTTTTTACTATAGAGCCAGATGGTGATATCCCTCATATTCCACCAGTGACGTTAAGGCACAACATGGAAGAATTGACTATTGATGAGGAAATAAAAAAAAAAACTTAATAACCTCAATGTGTGTAAATCGGTAGGGCCAAATGGTGTACAGTGCTTGATGACGGAGGAGGTAGCAAGGAGGCACAGAGGAGGTAGCAAGGATGCACAGAGGAGGTTGCAAGGAGGCACAGAGGAGGTTGCAAGGAGGCACAGAAGAGGTTGCAAGGAGGCACAGAGGAGGTAGCAAGAAGGCACAGAGGAGGTTGCAAGGAGGCATAGAGGAGGTAGCAAGGAGGCACAGAGGAGGTAGCAAGGAGGCACAGAGGAGGTATCAAGGAGGCACAGAGGAGGTAGCAAGGAGCCACAGAGGAGGTAGCAAGGAGGCACGGAGGAGGTAGCAAGGAGGCACAGAGGAGGTTGCAAGGAGGCACAGAGGAGGTTGCAAGGAGGCACAGAGGAGGTAGCAAGGAGGCACAGAGGAGGTAGCAAGGAGGCACAGAGGAGGTTGCAAGCAGGAGCGGCAGCAGGGAGGAGGGACAGCGACAGCGACTCGTCGAGAGGGCGGAACAGACTAAGTGATGTGGCCTCCACTCCGCAAGGGCCCCGTGTGGAAGAAGAACAAGATCGTAGGCAAATTGCATGTCTGATGTTTCTGTATAAATGTGTACATTCTCTTATAGATTCATTGTATATGGTAGGAGCTATCCAATTTCATTGTCAGTCTAGATGTTTACTTAGGCCTAACATACATTTTAGAATTTCCAACAGCCGACTCAACATTAGGAAGTACTCAGTTTTAAATAGATGAGTGACTACCTTTAACACATTGCACTTAAATGAACATAGTTGCGATATATTTATTGATGCCGGTACTTTCATTTCTGCAGTACAAAACCATTTATATATGTAATGTTAATGTCTTAATCTAGTGTGCTGTAAATGGCAGCATTTGAATGGTGTATACTTTTATTAGTATTTATATATAAATACATGTATATTTATGTATCATGTTTGTTGGATAGCTAATTAGCTTTTTATCAATCCTGTCACTGAGTTATCGGACATGTTTTATCTGAATTGATATAAATAAAATATATAAGTTTGATTACCACTAGGCCTAAGGGTCTGTCTTCAATTACTTTTTTACGCCCGCCTCGTTTTAAAATATTTTCGCGAACAATTAATCCTGTCTACTGTCTACTATATTTCTCCAGATCCAGTCAAATTTTGGAGAGAAAAGGGCAAGTGTGGACCGCCTCTGAACTAAGACATGAAACTATTCACACTTTCGCAAATTACCGGATCTGACTATCAAAGCACTTTTTCAGTAATGTTTTCAAACGCAGGCCCTACGCACTGTTTTGTTAAACAGAATGTGCATATTACATAAACTATTCACGCACTACAGATTTGAGCATCGACCTGATTGGCGATGGGATAAATGTATTGAGTAAGGGTTTAAACGTACAGCCCCCGCCTCCGCCTACGACTCGGACTCCGCCTCCAAATGCGCCTCCTAGTCCGCCTCTGAATCCGCCTGCGCCTCCGAATATGACTTCGTATCCGTATTCTTCTCCGAGTCCGTCTGTGACGCCGCCTCCGCCTACGCATTCAGTTGCGATTGACTTGGCATAGGCGTGCTTGTTAAATTAAACTTTCGCTGCGGGTCATTAGACCTAACGCCGATGCAAGCACACGAGTATTGGCACAAATCACTCTCTACCTTTAACACATATTACACATATTGCACTTCGTGATGGAAGTATCGTGGTTAGCATATCCACTTTACATGTCCTGACCAGGCATGTATTAACGTACAACAACGCGAAACTAAAGTGTATATGTTGAAAACGACTCTCGCCATTCCCGCTTTGAGCTTTAATGAACTATCGGTCGAGACTGGCCATTGTTTCAATTGCTTTCCCGGGGGAGACTCCAATACCCCAAACAGTAGGGGCATGCTCTGCGCCGAGATGCCATAGTCGTCTGGTGCTCCTCCGGCATCAGTATGGGCCCCACAAATTCTGCCACGACCGGCATACCGGCTAAATCCGCCTATGAAGGAACACACATACACATATGGTATGTTTCGAGTAATGCCACCATTGCTATTAACAAGTTGTTGTACCAGTCTCTCTATACAAATATCCACTGTGCATAACAGGTATTCTTAATTGCAGCAAGCTCACCTGAGTTTCATGGTGATGATCGTCGCTTCGCCGTTTAATGGACGATCGCTCGGCTTTATAAGGTAAAATAGTCTACTGAAAAAAGGTTAATTGACGTTTGTTTCCGCTGTTTCCTTCTTGTGTAACCCGAACACTTTTGCCCACAGTGGCGTATCGGGGAAGAGGACAAAGTGCCACGCCCACACTTGGCTTTGGGATAAGAATTGTTCGTACATAACCTATTGCGCCAATGTATTGTGTCATGGCCAAATAATTTGTGACTGAGCATGTTCCAATTTGGCCCTCTTTCCGAGATCTTTAACACGCCATCTCTATATATATATATTTAGAACTAACTACCCCCATTGAACAGTCATTGGAATAAAATAAGCAGATTCTAATATCTTCATTACACAATTACTGGGTTAGTATTCGTTGTATTTGCATTATATTTTAATAAGATGTGTGAAATATACGATGTGGTGCACGACTTAACTCCAATGTACTGAGGCGCACACAGTCGAACAAATCAACTAGGAGTCACCCATGAAAAGGGCTAACATTTACCAGCACACAACAGTGCGTAATGCTATTATCTCGTAAAATTTGATATATAGTCAAGCAGAGCAGTAAACCGGCCTAGTGCGTAGCCAGGATAACAACTGTTGTTATATTACCAAGGAGCTAAGGTGCTAATATTAAGCATGTAATTGACCACCCATATACCAAACAATAGTTACATATGGATTCACCGGATTCGAACAACCAGCATTTGTTTCAGGCATTTAAAAGTTCGCATCGTACTTTTAATAACATACGAAATAATGTGTCTCTATTTGTATGTGTGTGTGTGTGCGTGTGCGTGTGCGTGTGCGTGTGCGTGTGCGTGTGCGTGTGCATGTGCGTCCGTGCCTGTACGTGCGTGCGTGTGTGTGTCTATGTATCTGTGTGAGTGTGTCTGTGTGTTTGTGTTTGTGTATGTGTTTGTGTGGGTGAGTGAGTGAGTGAGTGAGTGTGTGTGTGTGTGTGTGTGTGTGTGTGTGTGTGTGTGTGTGTGTGTGTGTGTGTGTGTGTGTGTGTGTGTGTGTGTGTGTGTGTGTGTGTGTGTGTGTGTGTGTGTGTGTGTGTGTGTGTGTGTGTGTGTGTGTGTGTGTGTGTGTGTGTGTGTGTGTGTGTTTGTTTGCGTATGTCCGTGTGTGCATCTAAATGTTTTTGAGTTGGTATATGTGTGTATGTTTGCGTATCAGTGGTTCTGTCAGTTGTGTGTGTGTCTGTGTTTTTCTGTTTTTCTCTCAGTATGTGTGGGTGCCACAATGTGAATCACACTGTGAATGTGTTTATATGTGTATGTGTTAACGTGTGTGCGTGTCTGTTTGCCTGTGTGTATATGTGTATGTGTGTCTCTGTGGGTATGTGTTTGTGTATGTGTATGGGTGTGCACGCCTAGTCAGGTGATGTATATTGTAGCGTTATTTCCTGGTTACCATGACCACCAGATAGATATATATATTTTTTTCTTATTTATTTATTTTTGTTAAGTTATTTATTTTTTCTTTCTTTTTGTTGTATATATTTTTATTGATCCATCGTTGTTTTTATCTCGCTTTTAATGCAATGTTGCTAAGCTTATGCTTTGGGCCACTTTTAATTTTTTGATGGTATCACCAGGCCCCTGAACTTCAGTATAAAAAGGGAAAGTTGAAGATCTGACCACCGAGGCCACCGCTTATGTAAGTAGACCTAAGTAAGTAAGTCGAGTTAGTATTGGAATGAACAGGTCTGCCAGTGGGTGTAGTGTAAAACGCATTGAACGGTCCTACATACTGGATACCGCACTATTAATAGTTATAACTTACTCTAGCATTTTTAAAATAAAATAAAGATGTAAGCGTTTCAATGCTATAGCATAACCAACGATCATCCGTAAGTAATACGAATTGTGTTTTTATGGAAGTTATACTGGTGTATGATGTGTTTTGATGACGTCATTAGTACTGTATCAAACGACTACACATTAGAATGTTTGTGTTTAGTTACAGTGACGTTATTAGATGACGCCATTAGTCGTTTGATACAGTACTAATGACATCATCAAATACATTAACACTTATGGCGTTTAGTTACTGATGTGGTAATAATTTAGAAAGGAGCACCATAACAAGTTTGGATATCAACTAGCCATGTATGTGGATTAATTGTTCACACGGCGGCGGGCTGCGTACCTTCTATGACAAATTACCAACGACGACAAATGAATACATGACACTAGGATGTTACTGCAACGGGAATCTAAAACAAATATTACAATTCGAAGAATTTTGCACCAAATAAGTAAGTCCAAGCTACCGGTCCGTGTGATCCACTGAGATGCTGAACACTGAATTAAATTACAGCATTACATGCATTGTTGTTTGCTGATTATTTCAAAATGAATCATGTTCCAAGCCCATAACAACAGCAACGAATAGAACGACGGTAACAACAACAACAACAACAACAACAAAATGCAAGAGTATTCAACTTGTCATTAAAAGAGGGAGTTGTTCCGTTTGAATGGAAAGAAGCAAACATCATACCATTATTTAAAAAGGGTTCGAGAAATAAGTCAGAGAATTACAGACCAGTGAGTTTAACGTCAGTGATTTGTAAATTATTAGAAAGGTTAATTAAAGACCTTATGGTGGACTTCCTCGTTAAGCATAAATTATTAAATTCATCTCAACATGGATTCCTTAAAGCGAGGTCATGCTTAACAAATATGTTATGTTTTTTTTGGAAGAAATCAATAAGTGGATAGACGTTGGATCGCCAGTAGATATTATCTACTTAGATTTTCAGAAAGCTTTTGACAAAGCGCCACATCAAAGATTACTACTTAAATTAAAAGCCCATGGTATCGGGGATACATACATACTGGATAGAACAATGGCTGATTAACAGAAGACAACGAGTTGTAGTAGATGGAGAAGTTTCAAATTGGAAATCGGTTTTGAGTGGGGTACCTCAAGGATCAGTATTAGGACCTATATTATTCTTAATTTATATCAATGACTTGGACGACAGTATAACAAGTAACGTACTGAAACTTGCGGATGACACAAAACTGTTTAGAAAGGTTAATACTGATGGTGATAAACAACATTTACAAAACGATCTAGACAGATTAGTGAAATGGTCTGAGAAATGGCAGATGTTGTTCAATTTTGGGAAATGTAAATGCCTACATACAGGACATGGGAACTTGAATGTAAACTATAAAATGGGCGATACTGTTCTGTGTACTACTGTAAAAGAAAAGGACTTAGGAATTACAATAAGCGCTGATATGAAAGTTTCAGAGCAGTGTGGTATTGCAGCTTCAAAGGGTAATCAAATTCTTGGATTGATTAGAAGAAACATAACATACAAGGGAAAAAAGTTAATTATACCTCTTTATAAAGCAATAGTTAGACCTCATTTAGAATACTGTATACAAGCATGGAGACCATATCGTAAGAAGGATATAGATACGCGTGAACGCATACAAAGGAGAGCAACTAAAATTATTCCAGAACTGAGAGACCTTAGTTATGAAGAACGCCTGAAGGAATGTGGTTTAACAACTCTAGAGACAAGGAGGTTTAGAGGAGATCAGATTGAAGTTTTTAAGATATTGAATGGGTATGAAAATATTGATAGAAATATGTTTTTCTCACTCAAGAAGGATAGCAGAACTAGAGGACATGAGGTAAAATTAGTAAAGGATCAATGTAGATTGGACATCAGGAAGCACTCGTTCTCACAGAGGACAATAAATGAATGGAACAACAAATTGTCTACAGATTGTGTAACTGCTAGCAGCGTGAATATGTTTAAAAACAAGGTTGACTCATATCTCAGGAGGGCGGGTTATAAGTAGATGAACATTGCTGGACTTTCGATAAGCCAATGGCTTCCTTGTCCACTTGCCATCTGGGCCTTTGGCTTGGATGGAAAATCTTGTTAAATCTTGTTAAACAACAACACCAACGAAAACATCAGCAATGTTCTTCAATTGTTTTGGCCTAATTGTGTCCATATACTTTAGATGAAATGTTGTATTTTTTGTCCAGTAGCAATACCCTCCTGTTAGGAATAGTGTTGAGTGTTCAATCTATACAAAACATATTCATCTCCGAAAAGTGTAAGTCCTCGTGAAAATACCCGATACTGGGACAATGTGAGGAGGTTCAATGTCACTGTTAACTCTAGACAGTCACATGTTTACTTATTATATCAAACCGTCAAGTAGTCATACGAAATATGGTGTTTAATTATATGGCTAGAATGGCAAAGAGTGAAAAATATGTGTTGTCTGCCATCCACAATAGTGACATGCATACATACGTACGTACGTACGCACGTACGTACATACATACATACATACATACATAAATACATACATACATACATACATACATACATACATACATACATAAATTCACAATAGTTGAAAATGTGCTGCTAATGTCACATGTTGGCCTGGTGTTTTTTTTCAGGGGAACATATTATACCGATCGAACATATTATACCGATCGATCGTACGTACTTACATACATACATACATAAATACATACATACATACATACATACATATATACATACATACAAACATACGTACGTACGTACATACATATATACATACATACATACATACATACATACATACATACATACATACATACATACATACATACATACATACATACATACATACATACATACATACATACATACATACTTAAATTCACAATAGTTGAAAATGTGCTGCTAATGTCATATGTTGGCCTCGTGTTTTTTTCAGGGGAACCTATTATACCGATCGATCAGGGTCTTAATACGGACTTTCCACAACAGTAAGCAATATATATTTTTAGTTACCTAATATTGATAATATTTCTTTTGTTACTTGATCCAATTCGTTTTGTTATGTGAAATTTTCCCACTTATCGAATGTGATCTAAAATTATAAATAAAATGATTTAAAATGATAAATATAATGATGCAAAATTATAAATAAAAATTATTGCATATTCGCAATTAAATTAGCTGGGGGCCTTCTCCCATTGGTATTTCAATACATAGAATGGGCCACGTTTTATCTGCTGAACAAAATTATCCATCTAAAAGTATGACCATGCGAAATTTACATTACAAGATATTATATGCCACTTATTATTATGCATGCAATCATGCATGCATGCATGCATCCATCCATACATACATACATACATACATACATACATACATATATACATACACATGAATGCATGCATGCATACATACATACATACATACATACATACATACATACATACATACATACATACATACATACATACATACATACATACATACGTACATACATACGTACATACATACATACATACATACATACATAGCTATGTTGCACGTAGTAGCATCACTGAATAATTCATCTGGTATGAAAAGTGGAATTTTCCAAATCAAAACAGTGCTCCTCTTAGCAGCCTATTAGCACCGTATAGACGTAATTATTTGTGTCGTAACATGAGAACGATCAGATACAGCATTACAGTAAGCTACTTTCATTCATACCTTTGTAAATGGCCACTTTAACAAGAAATTACGAAACAACGCTGCCACCAATGCTGCAAATACGGCACTGAAACAAGGTTGTATACCCATTAAATAAAATTGGTGCTTAGATAATTATCGAGAGGTACATACTGTGTAATAATCTAAAGGCTTTAAACCAGAGTATGTTTGACGTGCGGTGAAACATTGCCGATACTGAAGAAAACAATCGTTGTCTAGTGCTACACATAGCCAATAAAACAGTTAAGATAAGCAGTTAGCCCGTCAAAAATAAATTTATATAGTTAATGTTCAATAAATGATATATATCCTATATATGTGTACGTGACTTACTTTTGTATGATTTAGAAGAAGTATTTAGCATGCCTAGCCTCGATTATCCTGGCTCCACCATCTGTCGTTGTTGTGCTAAGCTGGAATCAGAATGCCCTTCCACTTATTTACTAATGCCCTGCACGGGCTTCGAATTTGAGCCAATTAGCAGTTAGAGTCCACGCCTGGCTCAGGCCTGCAAAAAAGACCTCAAGCCCACCCTAGCCCAGAAACTAGAATTTAGGCCTACGCCCGTTAGCATTTGGTTGTCTAGGCCCGGCGCGGCCCGCATGCTTTTAAAGCCCATGCCCGGCCCATGCCCATGGGCCAACGACTGGTAAGGCCGCACTAGACGCTTGCATGCAAATGACACTTGTTGCAAGTTTGGCCAGGCCGAGGTAATGCAGTTGGTTGTCCGTCCACCACTGCAGTATATCTTTATACTCTCCCATCTGACACGTCTGGCACAGTGTGACCTCATCACTGTCACCCTACGAATTCAGTTTATAACCAAACTTGTCCACTATCCTCGTCCTCTTTGTTGGTGTTCTTCATCTTGTGTAGTTACTGTCATGCGTCACTTTGTGGATCAAATGCACACAGCAGTTAGTTAGCCAACAATCACTTCTGCTTCGATAATTATCAAAGTCTTTGAGTTAGGATTTTTACGCCAATGGTAGTTTAGATATAGAGATCACTAACTTTGTGAGATCTTTTACTTTTCCATGTCTGTAAAATAATGTATTCGTTAAAATAATCATGAAAACATAACTTCCTTTTCATACAGAAAATTCATTTCATACAGAAGATTCATTTTGTGTTGTTGTAGGAGATGGTGGAGTTTTAGTACCAAGTCCGGTGTAGTATTCATTATCTGCGATAACAGGGCTGCCTACTTCACCGAAACAAAATCCGTAATGCCCCCCACCCCGATATAGGTCCACTCCAGTGTCCGCTCGCCCACATCACTGACCTTTACATGAATTAGATACAGTCTTTACGCGCGAACCCATTCAGTGCCTGGGAATACTGTACAACTCACAATAAAACATTCAGTGCCTGGGAATACTGTACAACCCACAATTAAACATTCAGTGCCTGGGAATACTGTACAACTCACAATAAAACATTCAGTGCCTGGGAATACTGTACAACCCACAATAAAACATTCAGTGCCTGAGAATACTGTACAACCCACAATAAATGAGGTATCATTATGCTGGTTGCTAATATACTCTTATATACTATAATGGTATGATAATAACTACAACACCTTATGTAATCATGGGAATATTACTATCTGAATTTTTATTTCATCACAACTGAAAGGAAAGATAGATCAAATTCACCCTGCTACTGGGTTCCAAGAAAATGTTTCTGACTTGACCTATTTCTCACAATCTGAACTCGCCACATTCATCTGAATTGGCCACAGTCAACTGAATTTGCCACACGTTGCAGTTAGCGTTGCGTTGGATAACGGGTACGAGTACGTCGGGTTACAACACAGGCAGTGTTTAATCAATGTTCCGTAGTCAGATATTTTTATTTCCGTAATACGGTGGTAGTTTCCGAAATGCCGTAATCTGCGTTAAACTTCCGTAATGATTACGGAAAATCTGTAGGTAGGCAACCCTGCAGTAATAGTCATTCTTCGGTTTGCATATGGAGACGTGTCAATCAGAGAAACTAATAAGCGAACAACAGCATTTGGTTTATGCAGTTGAAGTGGATCAACTGTATGTAACACTTTGGGAGGAAAATTAAGACAAATCTGGTACATAGGGTACTGCATATCAACTGATAATGATTAAATTGTCACATTTGTCATTGCCCATATCCGGAGATCATAGACTTAACTGGTGCCAGCAATTAAGACGAGTAGACTATATTGATTGCACTGTAAGAAGCGTATGAGTTTCGGTTTTCACTGATATATTTCTACTATGCTCCATCTGCAAGCAAAACGTATGAACATGAATGCATAAGTCGACTTTGCTTCGTCATTGAGAAATCGCAAGAGGCGGGTGTGAAACTTTCCTACCTGACGGCTTATTAGGTGTGCTACACGATTCCGATTCAGAAGCGTGGGAGAAATAGGTGAGGAACTTGACGATGGCTGTGCTTGACGGTGACTTGTAAATTTGTTTGTAAAAATCTAATAAATATGCAAAACGTTACTTGTATAGTGTTGCTTTGTCGTAGTATAAGTATTGTGCATTATTCGTAAGTTACTTGCCCCTAGTAACTTTTCCAAAGAATACTAAAACCAAGTAGGGCATCCTACAGAACAAATATATAATAACTTGACCCGTATTTCCCAAAGAAGCGCCCCACCGACCATATATGTAATAACTTGACCTATATTCCGCCCAAGAAGCGCCCCTACCGACCAAATATGTAATAACCTGACCCATATTTCTCCTGAGAAGAGCCCCTACCGACCATATATGCAATAACTTCCAAAGTATATATACATACTTAGCGAGAAAGCGTTTCTGCATAGTTAAATACGACACCTGCACAGCTAAAAGTGTTACTCGCATAGCTGAAAGCGTTAATCACATAGCTAAAACTGGCACATGCTTAGCAAAATGTATTACACACGTAGCGAGAAAGCGTTTCTGCATATTTAAAGTGGTACATACTTAGCAAAATGCGTAATATACATAGCATGAAAGCGTTTCTGTATAGCTAAAAGTAATACTTACTTAGCTAAATGGCGTTAACACACAACTAAAAGTGGTACAAAGCGTTAAAATACATATACAACTGGTACATACTTAGTAAAGGTAAGGTAAAGTCATCCCCAGGCATTATGCCTTAGGAAGCCATGAAGGCTTATATGGCCAGTGCTTAGACCTGGTTTCTATAGTGCGAAGCAACTTAGAGTGTTTGTACTCATTTACAGCTGAGTAGACTGAGGCAAAGTAGGGTAAACGAAATTGCCTAAGCTTCGAAAACGAACCGTGACCAGTGTGGGTCTTGAACTCACAACCCTTGAATTTAGAGTCCAACACCTTAACCACTAGGCCACGGCTGCCCCCTAGGAATACATACTTAGTAAGATACGTTATATACGTAGCGAGAAGGCGTTCCTGCTTATTTAAATACGACACCTGCACAGCCAAAAGTGTTACTCGCATAGCTTTAATCGTATAGCTAAAACTGGTACATACATAACAATGTACATTACATACGTAGCGAGAAAGCGTTTCTGCATAGTTCAAACTGGTACACGCTTAGCAAAAAGCGTTAACTATATAACGAGAAACCGTTTCTGTATAGCTAAAACGGGTGCTTACTTAGCAAAATGCGTTATATACATAGCATGAAAGCGTTTATGTTTAGCTAAAAGTAATACTTACTTACATAAAAGGCGTTAACATACAACATAAAGTAATACATACTTAGCTAAAAAGGGTTAACATACAGATAAAACTGGTACTTTCGTAGCAAAATACGTTGCATACGTAGCGTGAAAGCGTTTCTGCAAAGTTAAAACTGGTACATACTTAACAAAATACGTTACATAGCGTCTCTGCATAGATAAATACGACATCTGCACAGCTGAAAGTGTTACTCTCATAGCTGAAAGCGTTAATCACATAGCTATGTGATTAGCAAGATACATTACTTACGTGAAAGCGTTTCTGCATAGTTAAAACTAGTACATACTGAGCAAAATGTATTACACATGTAGCTTCTGCATAGCAAAAACTGGTACATAGTTAGCAAAATGCGTTATATGCATAGCATGAAAGCGTTTCTATATAGCTAAAAGAAGTACTTACTTAGCTAAAAGGCGTTAACCTACAACTGAAAGTAATACTAACTTAGCTAAAAAGCGATAACATGCAACTAAAAGTGGTTCTTACTAAGCTAAAAAGCGTTAATATACAGATAAAACTGGTACTTTCTTAGTAAAATATGTTACATACGTAGCATGAAAGCGTTTCTGCATAGTTAAATATGACAACTGCACAGCTGAAAGCGTTACAAGCATAGCTCAAAGCGTTATACACATTCGTAAGACTTGTACGTACTTTGTAAAAATGAGTTACATACACAGCGTGAAAGCGTTTTTTGTATAGTTAAAATTAACATATACTTAGCAACAAGCATTACATATATAGGTATGGGCGATAAAATACATATAAAAACAGTACTTACATAGATGAAAGCATTTCTACATAGTTTATATCCGGTTAAATTGAAGGAGGAAGGCGAAAAGTTAAAGATAATGGCACAAAAAATGTCAAATGACACAACAAAGTCACAAAGTTAAAGAAAATATTACAAAAACAATACAAGTTTAAAGAATGCGACACGAAAAATTATACATGTAAAGAAAATGTAAGAGAAATGTGACAAAACTGGTATACGCATACCTAAGAAACCGGTACAACACGGCAGAAGTGGCACATTTTGTAAAGTCATTCTCCTTAGGGCAGGCTTGTTAACAAACGCAAATGCATTTGAATGCGCATTCAAATGCCTCCATAAAATGTTTAATCCATTTGTATTTGAATGCGTACCTTAAACATTTGCATTTGAATGCGACCCACAATCATTTGATTTGTCATCATTCGATTGGAAAAAGTGCTCTGTAGACTGTAGTGAGCAGTACCCTCAGCAGATTATGACATCATGAGACACACACAAAGCCGAATATTAGAATCTGTAATTGCAGATGTGTAGAAACCTGTCTCTACATCAGCAACTACAGGCATTTCTTCTTTCTTCACATATGACGAGTCCCTCCAGAAAAAAGAAAAACATTTAAATTAAGAAAAAGAATATAGAAAATTAGAATTGTTATTGCAGATGTGGATACACCAGTCTCTGCATTAGCAACTACCCAAATACCTTTCTCAATGTTCCATTTCCGGTGTACACTGATGTCACGGCTGAAGCGTCGCATATGAAAACAGAAAACGTATTAGTAAAGAATAACAAAACATAAAAAACAGAATAAATAATTGCTGATGTGGAGAAACCAGTCTCTACATCAGGAACTACAGAAATACTTTTTCTCGATACTCCACTTCCGGTGTCCACTGATGTGACGTTTGGTGTTTGGCATCTGAGAAAAGAAAAACGTATCAGTTAATAAAGATGTGAAGATACCTATCCCTACATCAGTAATCACAGACATACCTTATTTTAATACTCCATTTATGGCGTCCGCTGACGTCTCGGCTGACGCAATGCATCTATAAACAGTCTATTAAGAGTCATATCAGCTAAGTATCAGAAAGACGTAAAACTAGAGCCTGTAGTTGTAGATGTAGAGATATCTGTAACCACTACACCCGTCTCTGCAGCCACTTTCTGTTGAAACGACGATGTGTTGCATTTGTACTCACTACGGACGCTTGTTGGAGGAAATACAGGCCAATGTTAATACACATATATAGTTGCTAAGGGCGTTTCATGAGATAAATATAGATCAATGTATTGGGTTTGTACTAATTAGGGGCGTTTCTTAACATAAATAGTCTTTGAAAAAGTTAGGAGACGTGACAACTTACAAATAATATTGACAGTGTCTAGGGCATTTATTGGGATAAATATACTTTGAAACAAGTCGCATCACAACTTACGAATAATGTTCAATGCAGTAGTAGGCAGATTAGCATACACGTTAAACAAAATGCAGAATATTTCTATGTGCGTAAATGTTTGTCGTGAATTTCATAATGTACATTTATACGACCATGTTATATAACGCACACATGACATAGGTTTCCACTCGAGAAAGGGCGATAAAATCGGAAATAAAAGTTTGGGGTGGCTTTGTTGGAAAGCAGTGCATGGGGCCAGCCATTATTATAAGATTATTTCATTAACTAAATGTGTTGATTACTCACCGGTAAAGCGCTCCGGTTTTACTCCTCCACAACCCGTTGTTTCTTCCTCAGTTGCTGATAATCGACGACAAAGGTCGGGTAATTACATGCCCTGCGTGGTGGCGATGGTCGGGTTGTTTTTCTGGGGCCAGGCACACTATGCGTGATAGAATGACAGAAAGGTGGTTGTTTTCTAATGGTAATTTGTTTAGTCACGTGATTGCTTCTATGCGGCAAATTTCTACCAATCACAAGGCGACCCGACACATAAAGCAACTAATCAAAGACGAACACTCGTTGCATCTATATTGCTACATTTTTTTCAAATTGCCTAAAGCATAACACCGGCGCATTTGGCGTGTCTACCAGTAAAGACCACCACGTCGGTCAGTGCAGTGACATTCTAGAAGGTTCTAGAACATTCTCCAGAACAGAAGTCACGTTGCGTATGCGCAACCGGAACCGGGACTTTTTTGATAATAAACATAAACACTAGATGACACCATGCGAAGATGTGTTGTTTCTACATAGAAAAAAGAGGTACGTACTTAGCGAAAGGCACTACGTACATAGCGTGGGTGAGTTTTTATACAGTTAAAACTGGTATGTACTTAGCAAAAAGCATTGCATTCATAGCGTGGAACCGTTTCTGTATAGTTAAAACTGGTACATACTTAGCAAAATGCGTTATATATATATATATATATATATATATATATATATATATATATATATATATATATATATATATATATATATATATATATATATATATATATATATATATATATATATATATATAATCCCTAGGATTGCGACATCACGTTCCTAGGACTTCGGAGTTAAGCCCTATACAATACTACAGTTCTTGAATAGCCGCACTACATAACCGACCAACAATTTTCAGATACCCCAGCAAACCTTAAATCACATCCATTTCTTATAAATTTAATATCACCCGAATCCCTGCATTGAGACGGTGAAAACACTATTAATTGTACCATTCAACTCCTACAATGTAATGCGTTATGTTAATAAAAACCGAATATTCCGAGCTGTCTAGCATCTGTCAAACGTGTGAAATCATTTGTCACAACTTGCTGGCCTGGGGTACAACAACTCGCTAGTTCATATTTTAAAATACTCATACCTTCACTAAATGTGATTCACAATGACAACATCGTATCAATCACGTCAAACCGCTTCTACACATACTATATTTGACTATCCTAACCGAAGGAATAATGGTCAAATTTATATAGTACAAATTCACTCAATTGGTTATACGTTAGTCACCATGTGGCACCCTTGCATTGTGGAAATATTACGCCCTGCCATATGTTAGGTGGCAGCACTATTACATAGACTACCATGTGTACCCTACTAGTATAAATTCTTTTAATTTAAATAAATGAACAAGGGGCAGAAGATCAACCCAAAATCATTCTCCCAAACTACTTTGTGACAGAGCATCCACATCTGTATTAAAAAAAAATTATATTCGTTTTCTTAACTTATATGTGTTTTTCTCCTTCAGGAGCATAGGGCGTCAGAAAGTATGTTGATAGTTGAAAATGTAAAGACAGGTTTCTACATATATTTCTTATCTTACTTGTTTGTCTTTTTGAGATGTCAGCGGACCCCGGAAGTGGAGTATCGAGAAAGGGTATTTCTGCAGTTGCTGATGCATGCATGTATGTACGTATGTATGTATGTCTCCACATCTGTAATTACCTATTGTGTTTTTCTGTTTTGGCGATTCTTGTGTCACCTCATCTTCAATTATAGATTGTGATGTTCTGTTTTCGTATTCTTTACTGATATGTTTTTGTGATGCTGATGTCAAGGGTATCCGGAAATGGAGTATTGAGAGAAGACATGTCTGTGACTGCTGGTGAAGGGACACGTTTCTCCACATTTTTATTAACTTATATTTTTTTCTGGTTTCAGACGCCACACCTCAGACGTGATGTCAGCGGGCACCGGAAGAGGAGATATGTCTGCAACTACATATTCTAATATTTTGTTTGCTGATTGTTAAATGAAATGATTTCTGTTTTCAAGTGCGACGCGTCAGCCGTGCCATCGGCGAACACCGGAAGTGGAGTGTCGAGATATGGTATTTCTGCAGTTGGTGATGTAGAGACATATTTCTCCATATCTGAACTGCATATTCTAGTGTTCTGTATACTTAACGTATATAATTTTCTGTTTGCAGGTGGGACGCGTCAGCTGTGACGTTATCGAACACCGGAAGGGGGGTATAGAGAGAAGGTATGTCTGTAGTTGCTAATGATGAGACAGGTTTCCACACATCTTTTTAACTGATATGTTTTTCTTTTTTCAGATGTCACGCATCAACTGTGACGTCAGCACTAATCACGGGAACCCTCTGTGTTGTTCTACTTTTGAATGATGTTTTATTCTAGGGTGTAATCGTCACTGAGCGTTGACGAACTATTTGTACAACTCACTTTAGTTGGGATGCAGCTTAGTATGGAAGGTAGCTGTTTCGTGATGGTGTTTTATTTTTTTTATTGTAGCTTTATACGTTTTATGTTTTGTTATGTTATGTTAGCGACCGTTCCTGCAGCATAACGTCTTTTCACCTTGTCGAGGCTTGACGCGATGATAGCGCGAGTCCGTCGATCGGGTCATTCTCCAAGGTGAATCACAAATATTTAGTCTGGTTGTATTTGTCATTCTCAAGAAATCATTTCTTACCATTTCTGATTGATTGCCCAGTGCATTCATTCTTTATGGATCGTTCGTGTTAGCGTTTTTTTCAGCGGCACATCCCGAACATGTTGTTGCTTTCTTCCTTTTCCCTGTATTCCGGGGTGAGGCTGGCACCGACACCGGTCGTCGATTTATGTTTCCCCTTCTTCTTCATAACTAGTTCCGTTTTACTACCGTCGCCACTAATCTTCTCCATTCCCCCTTTCCCTCGCCCTCGTTCCCCATTCCCCTCCCAATCCCACTAACTCTCTCTTAACGCAGTCCTCCCATCTTAGTCTCGGTCTTCCTCTTCTCCTTCTACTCTCCACTCCAAGCGCATCCGCTCTCTTCGTCAATCGTACCCCTTCCATTCTTTCGACATGTCCAGTCCAGTCCTTGTGAAGCTCTCTTTCACACCAACTTCCTTGTGAAGCTCTCTTTCGCACCAACTTCCTTGTGAAGCTCCCTTTCACACCAACTTCCTTGTGAAGCTCTCTTTCATACCAACTTCCTTGTGAAGCTCTCTTTCGCACCAACTTCCCTCCTCAACTCCTCCATCCTTCATTTGTCGATTCTTTTTACTCCCGTAATTCTTCTCACCCAGTTATTGTCGCAAAACTTGCAGTCTCTCTTGTTGTTTTTCTGCCATCGCCATGGTCTCTAGGCCGTATAGATATGCTGGTGTTATGCATCAGTTAAGAACTTTTCCTTTTAGCTATCGAGATATGTGTCTACCTCCCGTCACCCCTTCCACTTTACTCCACGCACTTGCCTCAACTTGTATTCTCCTGCGAATTTCCGTCTCTGTGCTGCCGTCCAAGCAAACCGCTCCACCCAGATAAACAGTCTTGTCTCGTTGGTTCAGTTTCTTCCCTTGCAGTCTTATGTCAAAATCTTTTTTTGCTGCCCAACTCAAAGCACATCCGTCTTCTCTAGACTTACTCTCAGTCCATGTTTCCAAAGATTTCCTCCCAATCTACCAACCGCTCTTGAAGGTCTGCCTCACTGTCCACTACTACTGCCAGGTCGTCGGCGTATAACAACTTGCGGAGAATGTCCCTTGTACTCGCGTTCCTGTTGATCACCTCCACTACTGCAATGAATAACAGCGGGCTTCGACGTCCACTATGAAATTCCTCCGATATATCCGGTCCGCGCACTACTCTACCTTTTTTCTTCATATGTGGATTTCTCAGCAACGTGATACCTCGGTATTTTCCAGGGTCATGAACATCTCCCTTCCTTTTCCATACAGGGACTATCAACCCCGTCCGCCATTCCTCTTGTATCTCCCCCTCTCTCATGCAGGTACATAACAATAGCGTTGTCCACCTAATGTTCAGCCATTACCAGCATCTCCACTCGCACTTCATCAATGCCTGCCGCTCGTCCTCTCTTCATCTTCTTCATTGCTCTCTCTCTCTACCTCTCTCTCTCTCTCTCTCTCTCTCTCTCTCTCTCTCTCTCTCTCTCTCTCTCTCTCTCTCCCTCCCCCCTCTCTCTCTCTCTCTCTCTACCTCTGCATCCCCAATCTCCTCCAGCTTCACTTGTCCTTCTACTGCATTTGGCAGTTCTAATTCGCTGTTTTCTCTTTGGTTCAGCAGCTCTTTGAAATACTCCTCCTAGACCTTTAATACATATTTCCTGTCAGTGACAAGCTTCCCATTCTTGTCTTTGGCATGTAACAAACATTTCCTGTTCTTGATATACGATATATATATATATATATATATATATATATATATATATATATATATATATATATATATATATATATATATATATATATATATATATATATATATATATATATATATATATTAATATATATATATACATATATAGATAGATATATATATATATATACGATATATATTAATATATATATATATATATATATATATATATATATATATATATATATATATATATATATATATATATATATATATATATATATATATATATATATATATATATATATATATATATATATTAATATATATATGTGGTAGCGGAGGCGGTTTTCATAGCTCATCCAATTATTTTTAATTGCACCGACTCTGAATCCAGTGGCATCTCGGCGATGACATAAACTGACTAAAGGTATGGAGCCAAGTTGCACATAGTCTTGTTGGTCTTCTACAGGTTATATGCGTGGCAAATACTGAGTTTTGATAGCCACTGACAAGATACACTTCTTCATCCGCTTTGGCTGTTGTCACACACCCGGTCACCGCACTCTACAAGCGCCAGACAGTTACATAACAAACACTGGCCACCATGTCTGGGCATAGCAAATAAAAGCGCGGTAAAGCCCGGTCAGTGATCGGAGCTATGCCGACAGAAATGGACAATGTCTCGGGGAACGAAGAATTTACAGCTTTCGTTCGCACTACTTTGACCTATTTCAACGACAAAATGGACAGCCGTATTACTAATCAAGCACATTATAAAAGAACTCTGAGCGTGAATGAATTGCACAAGCTAAACGGACGGCCATCCTTCCGAAATGAAAACACTACCACTGGTAGCGGGAACCACAGCCACCGTATGAAGTCATGCACTTTGTTCGTGCGGATATTATATCATTATATGTATTGCTAGATCAATTTAAAGACATTTGTAGCCTAAGAGCATATGTAGCAATTAGCCTTTGTACAGGATTTTTTGGTGCATGTAGAAAAACCGTGAAGACTATGCGTATAAATTTTATCCACAATGCATGGTTGCGTTTTTCTAAGTAAAACTGGTAAGTGGTATGTAATACATTTTCTGGCTCTCGAAGTATGACTGTATGGGATAGCGATTTGATGACATTGCCTTGTTGGAATATCATGGTAAGCAGCATTTTTGCAAAAATAGTGATTGATAAAAATATAGGAACGCGTTTATGCATACATTTAAGAAAAAATATCAAGCATTGACGTGTGAAAAATTGAGATCTTATAATATATTTTATCGATAAAAGTTTTTATTTTTGCGGTCTGTATATATTACCTATTGTGATGTTTTTTTAACGATTTGCACCATAAATATCAAAAAACAAACCTTCCCAAGTATCGGATGACTTATATGAATTCCGTATGTTGTACAGGTAATGTTCATGTAGATATATAACAGTTTTTACCCTGGTGAATGATATTATAATTAGGAATATGATATTGAGATTACTCTGAATCCTCTGAGAGCCAGCTTTCCTGCAGACATATTGCACGAAAGTCGGTGCCTTACATAAACATGTAGCACTTAAATTCTTATAATGAAGTATAAAGCCAAAAATATTGACTATTCAATGTAGATTAAGAGGAATAACATATAACATACAACCCTAATGCATATTTCCGCGAACACAAACACAGCATAGCTTTACAAAAGGAAATGCAGTATATATCAAAATCATCCAAGTAAAGCACAGAGTGCGATGTAATATCCACGAAGAAGTAAATTCTATAATAATGCATAATGAAACGTACTGGACGGGCAAACGCGGACATTTGGCATGTGATATTGTTTACGTGGGCCTATTGATTGCATAATACCAGAACACAATAATGGTAATGGTATATGCCTAATATCATAACCATAGATATCACTAAACCTGTATCACTGAAATCTGCAACATGAGACCAATTACTGGTTATGCGGCTTTAAATCGGTCTAGCAATACATATAATGATATAATATCCGCACGAACAAAGTGCAAGTGGGTGTGGTTCCCGCTACCAGTGTTAGATTTTTCATTTCGGAAGGGAAAGAGGATGTTGTGCCAACATTATTACCAGTAGTGGAAGCTGTGTTGATACCATCAATCCGTAGAACATGGGTGTCGTCGACCACGGTCCACCTCGGATCGAAGTGAACTGTCAGCGAGCTGTCAGCGCGCATACAGATGACGTCGACGCACGATGAATTAGGCCCGGTGAATTCGGTCAGATTTCTATCGAGACTTCGGCCCGCAACTACGATGACTTCTGCTTCAGAGCACAACGTGCGCATAATGATCTCGGTCCAAACGATTGTGTGCCGAGCACAGGACGCTTAACGTGTGTCTTAATGTGAATAAAGTATAATTATTCTCTGATT
The DNA here is from genome assembly GCA_963662155.1 of Lamellibrachia columna. NCBI lineage: Eukaryota > Metazoa > Annelida > Polychaeta > Sabellida > Siboglinidae > Lamellibrachia > Lamellibrachia columna. The sequence continues at coordinate 22,831,271 of OY759265.1, read as the reverse complement.
TGTTAATTTATTTAGTTCCACATTAACCCGAAATTGTTACTTTGTTACCGCTTATAGCTTTAAAAAAAATACGGCGCTATGTTTTAACACGCAGTCAGAAACGATCATTAGAACTTATACAATTCGTTGTATCCTTAAAGTTCATATGTTGTAATATATTACACCAAAAACTATAATATTATATACGGTTGAATAACTTAAATACATTAAATTACAGTTATCATAATATCGTGTTTCTATATTTCAGATTTCCATGCGCTACCCATCATCAGGGGAAATTCTCAATTAAATGAAATACAGAGCAATGACAGTGATAAGCGATTAGTTTATTGTGAATACAACGGAGCCACCTGCATATGGTCTTTTATACAGTGTTTTTTTGTCAATCCTGTTGAACGTGAAGAATAGTCTTTTATTCACACCTGCTCACCGTTCGAAACAGACAAATCATTGTACTTTACATGATCTAGTTAAACTTAGCTTTCCTTTGATGACACGTACAGGAATAACAAATCCTTAAAGTGAAGGCTAACCCATTAATAGCTAGAACTGAGTAGATTATCCAAATCTCCACAGGGGCACGTTATCAAGCATAAGAAGAAATGTAATGCTGTCAATTAGATAAAATGTATTTCATATACTTAAAGTAATATGATCGCACATATAAAGAGCACGTACATTACAAAGGAATTGGTATGTCTGAAGCTATACGTGTCAGAACCAGGGACCACCCCCTAATATTTTGGGTGAGGGCTCGAATATACTCCCATTATGCTTGCTAGAATTCAGGCGCAGATTTTGTGAGGGGCACGGTGTTCTCACCTCCCTCCCATTGAATATTCTAAAATATGAAATTGAGAATATCATTGATAAATTTGTTGCCTTGAAAAAAACTAGGAAAACGGTCGAAAAAGAAACACTTGTCAAAAGAAGCTATTAGAAAAATAGTGTTCAAGCAAACTATGATAGGATGAAGACTATGCCAATTATAAAGAGGCACTTAAGGGAATTATATAGTGGGAAATTTTTTTTCATTTCTTTATCGATTCAGTTGACATGTTCACAGTATGTTAATATGGGTAAGAGTAATACACCAGATTTTTTTTATGGGTTACCATGGAAACGGCGGCCATATTGGATTTTAATACTGTGTTTGTTCTAAACAGTATATCTTGGTAATGGGCAGTCCAAATTCAATACAAATTGGTGTGCTTATTCCTAAAATTAAACTGAAATATATGTAAGAGGGATTTTGCAATAGCACAGAAATCTAATTTTTCACATATTTTATAATCGTGTCGTATTCAAAATTAGCGATAAGAGTCTACGTTCATAGCACATGTTGGGAAATGTACGTGTCCAAACGCCACATTCAATATTGACAAGATGAATCAGTAAGCAAAACCAGGTATACACCAATAATCATTTATATATATATATATAAATATATATAAACATGTACATGGTCCACTGCTGAAATGTTCCACCACCCTAAGGCAGTGCTGGTAATAGTATAAAGAACTGTGGTATGATATGCTTGGGTGTGCAGAGTGAAAACAGTACTGCAGACACCAAAGTGCAGCGAAGTGTATATTTTACAATTATGTTGTAACCAAACATTGCAGTGACAACTTACATTGATAACATACGTGAGAGAATAATCTATCAAAATAGTTCTTCAATAGCTGGGAGAATGCTTTCAAGATATACTGACAGAAATTACTGACATAAATGTAAAAGAATTCACACTGATAAATAAAGAAGATACTTCAGTGATGACAAAATAAGCAATAGCTTTGTAATAAAAATTGTACATGCATCAGCGTGAATAAAGCATTGCTACTAAGTCATCTACCAATGTCTGTCATATGTGTGTCCATGATGACAGTCACTTCACAAAAGTCACTCTCAGTGTCCCTCACTAAAATGCCCCTTGTGCATAGCCAGTGCTGCTATCGTGCTTTGCAGCACGAGCCACCTTGCGCGCGCGCCATGCCTCTTTGGTGCTCGCTTGTGCCTGACGCAGTGACTGTTTCAGTCGCTGGACATCAGCCTTCTTGGCTGGTTGCTGATTGCCCGAAACAATGTCCATTGCCTCGCACAACTTTCTGATTGAAAGTTCAACATCGCTGTTGAATTCCGCGATGGCAGAACATGTCGACGCGGTCAACCGTTCTAGTCCAACAAATCCGGTCTTGGGACATTTCGCCCAGATTTTTGCGTGCAGTGACTCATTCGCGTTCTGGGTCTCCCCTCTCACGCACCGACCGAGAAGACTTGGATGGCCGAGCCGTGAGGTGAGGTGAGGTGCCACCAGACGACAGTGGCGTTCCGGCATTGTCGCGGTGACGACCGGGTGTCTCACCAGTGGTATGCGCTCTCTTGTAAAAACACCAACTGTCCACACCATCAGGACACCGGTCATGCTGCAGGTGGTCGTCAGTGGAGCAGGCGTGGCGAACACCGCATCAGTCATGGCCTTCAGGTTTCCTCTTTGTGCCCGGATGGCCTTCCCGTAATAGGCGGTGAGTTTGGTGATCGTGGCCTGGGTAAGCTTGCCATAGCCACGACCACCGAGGGTGACACCTTTCTTCTTGCTCTCCGTTGAGAGCTTCCGGAGAGCTGTGCCAAGCCGCTTGGCCACGTGGTTGACGCATTCTTCTTTTTCGATCGGAATGTCTCCGTACACTTTCAGGCTACAGAGGCGGTTGTGCGTCTTCGCCTCTCCGTCAGACAACATGGTCGTATATCTGAAGTCGAACTTCTCGATGGAGCGTTGCCACAGCTGCTCAGCGGCCTCCATCTCCATCCCCCCGGATGGTCTGACATAACTGACGTTGCAGTTGGTGTGTGCAGCCTTCCATGTCTTGTACTCCTCCGTCTCTGCACCACCACAGCGTGCAACGGCACCAGAACAACTGGCAGTACACAGACATTATGACAAAGTCAAGAACAAGGCCAGTCATTCATGATTCAATCATCGGTTCGAGAGTGAGAATTAGACCAGTGAGGTTAACATCAGTGGTTTATAAATTATTAGAAAGGTCAATCAAAGACCATATGGTGGACTTCCTTGTTAGGCATACATTTTTAAATACATCTCAACATGGAATCCTAGAAGCAAAGTCATGCTTAACAAATATGTTATGTTGTTGGGAAGAAATAACTGAGTGGGTATTACATACTTAGATTTTCAGATAGCTTTTCGCAAAGTGCAACATCAAAGATTACTACTTAAATTAAAAGCTCAAGGTATCGGAGATGACATAATCGCATCGACAGAACGACAGAACTCAAAGAGGTCGTTTAGTGGATGGGCGGTTTCAAACTGGAACTCAGTTTTGATTGAGGTACCACAAGGATCAGTATTAGGGCCATTATTCACATCAGCGCTTATTGCAACTCCAAAGTCCTTTTCTTTTACGGTAGCACCCAGAACAGTATCTCCCATTTCGTAGTTTACATCCAAGTCCCCATGTCCTTTATGTAGGCATTTACATTTCCCAAAATTGAACATCTCCCGTATCTCAGATCATTTCACTAACCTGTCTAGATCGTTTTGTAAATGTTGTAAATGTTGTTGATCACCATCATTGTTAACCCTTCTAAACACTTTTGTGTCATCCGCAAATGTCAGTACGTTGTTTGTTATATTATCGTCTAAGTCATATATATATATATATATATATATATATATATATATATATATATATATATATATATATATATATATATATATATATATGTGTCATCCGCAAATGTCAGTACGTTGTTTGTTATATTATCGTCTAAGTCATATATATATATATATATATATATATATATATATATATATATATATATATATATATATATATATATATATATATATATATATATATATATATATATATATATATATATATATATATATATATATATATATATATATAGTTGTTGTTGTTGTTGTTGTTGTTGTTGTTGTTGTTGTTGTTGTTGTTGTTGTTGTTGTTGTTGTTGTTGTTGTTGTTGTTGTTGTTGTTGTTGTTGTTGTTGTTGTTGTTGTTGTTGTTGCTGTTGTTGTTATCGTTCCATTCGTTGCTGTTGTTATGATATTTTGGGCTTGCAACATGATTCATTTTGAAATCATCAACAAAAAACAATGCATGTAATGTGGTAGTTTTATTCAGTGCTCAGCATCAGCATAGCCATTCAGGTGTAACAATAGGATGTTTCATGCGGTGTGTCATCGCCGGACACGCATGGCTGAACAACGGCTGTGGTCTGTCGCCTTGGAGACGCTCAGCTAGCAGCACTGAAATGTGACGATGGTCCAACATGAGAAATAAATAATATGTCATTTTTTTAATGCAATCAAAACCTGACAAATATGGTACTTAGACTTTCTAAGATTCTTGTAAAACGTTACAATGTTTGCCATAGGAAACTTAGGTCAGCCTTCTTGTGGGGCGGAATTCTGGGAGACTCGCGAGAGTCAGCAACGCAAGTCAATGACAATCATCTTTTGTAACAAAACCCAATGATCAAAATAAGTTGGTATCAGACGCTAACGTTTTGTATGCAAGAAACTGTCGCATAATGATGTGACTTGCATCCATGGAGATACATTGGTCCGAGTTAACTCGTCATTTCCGTTTGTGTGCATAAATCGAAACATAAGTCAGGGTTTTCGGACAATGCGCCTTAACGAGTTAATAAAAACTAACCATTTGCCACTACAATAAAAAATATCACTCTAGTGTTTTTGTCAGAATTTGTTTTGGAAGGGGGAGATTTGTTGGCAAATCTCCGTTTTCCTGGAAGCTGTCATGTTGACCAGAACAACGAATAAACGCCTGGCAGTTCTTGGAAGTCGATTTTCGCTATGACGCGTTAAAACGCATTAAATGTTTTTGACATAAATCGAAGGGCCAGCGGGTATACATCGAAGTAACGCTAACTCTCAATCAAGCGAGCTGCAAATTCAGAACGGAATAAGTTTTAAAAAAGCATGGGGCATACATTGAGTTTAGATGCAAACAGCATGGTCATATCCTATTGTCAAGCATTGGAATAGGGGTTTACAAATATATTTTCATTTGGTGAGTGAATATTTTGCCAGACTACATGCACAAGTGACGTAGTATTAGTTAACAATATGGCGCGGCCCATGACATTAAAATATGTGTTCAGCAAGTTTTCCTTAGTAAACCACTGGCGTGATATTTGTGATTGTAGTTGCAAATGGTTACTTTTTAATAACTCTTATAGGCGCATAGGCCCAAATTCATAACTTTTGTTTCCCTTTTAGAGAGTTCGGTAATTTCTCGCCATGGTTGTCTCAGTGGAGCACACGGACCGGTAGCTTGGACTAACTTAGTTGGTTAAAAATTCTTCGAATTGTAATATTTGATTAGATTCCCTTTGCAGTGACAACCAAGCGTCGTGTATTAATTTTTCGTCTTTGTTAATTTGTCATAGAACGTACGCAGTTTGCCACCGTTTGAACAACTTACCCCGCATACAAGGCTAGTTGTTACAATCGACCTCACCTGGGAAACTGTATATGTAATGTTTAGTGATATCCCGTCAGATGGCGACACTAGTCGGCAGTCACTTTGGACATTTATTAAGTAGATTATTGTTTACTTTATCGTATTATACCATACAATAATATATCGTAGTATATTATATATCTAATTTGTTGACAGTATATGTTCTATGTTTCACATACAATCTGATAGCCACAGATGATATTACTTTTTACTTAAGCCTACGTTACTGTATTACACACCACAATTACGACGGCAGTTTCTTTGACCTGGCTGTCAAACCATTGTACTGGGCGTTCTTAACACAGAGCTTCTGCCTATACCGCGTGCAAACGCATTCGTGTATTTCCTTGACTGGGTCCTTATGCTACCTGCCGGCTTGGTTAAATCTAAAGTATTATTGGCATAAGGGGAAAGTTGAACAGGCTGATCTGAGTTGAACAGGCTGCCTCCTTGCTCTCTACAATATTCACACCAGTTCGGGGAACATAACAGTTTAGGATGCTATATCTAATTAATTACAATAAGGAATATAATTGGCATGATAATTACATTGTAAGATGTAACAGTAAGTTACACTGAGAGAAATAATGCGTATAACATACTTTTTAAAAAGTTTACTTCAATTGAAGATTGTAACAACTAACCCCGGTCTCCCCTATTAAATATTACGCTCTAACGAAAACGAGCGCGTGTATGAATAACGCAGCTTTAGAAAAAACATATCCACACTTGTTATGTTGCTCCTTTCTAAGCTATTGTCATATCAGTTCCGCCTTACATCAATAATACATCATTAGCCAGTGTAACTAAACACCATAACTGTAATGTTTTAGATGACGTTATTAGTACATTGCCACACGTCTAATGACGTCATCTAATAACCATAGCAGTTACTGCGCGACGAATATTCGTTCACATGCCCACCTATGTCTATAGCCAGATACTCATTTATACAGATAAGTGAACTGAGGCAACGTGGAGTGAAATAAATTGCCGAAACTTCGAAACGGCAGCAACGACCCCGGGTTCCCTCGATTGAGAGTTGTTATTAACATCTCTCCCCACTGTTACGACAGGCTAACGCAATTCATTGGCCTATATATATATATATATATATATATATATATATATATATATATATATATATATATATATATATATATATATATATATATATATATATATATATATATATATATATATGGAGTTGCGACCCAAGGTAGGTAAAGAAATAGTGTAAGTATACCAACCTGGGTTTCCGTCTCACTCAGTATATTCAGAGCAGGTAGTCGATGTCCATGTGCAAATTTTCGCCACGTCATCCCAGAAGATCGGTCCGGCGCATGGCCACTTCAGCATCTTTCCGTGGACGCACTTCACAAAGCTCGAGCATTTGAAGCAGTCTTGGTAGTCACCGTCCGGCAAACCGCTGCAGTCTTTAATTCCACGAGGACCCGTCGGACAATCTGTGTAGTGCCGATATAACGTTAACTGTGATAGTCTAAGCAACACGATCGTAAGCATACGAAATGTGTAGGCCATAGCGGCGCCGTGGCTACATTGGTCTGTATTCGAGCGAGTTCAAAGTATTACCAAAATATCTATGTTGGAAATCCAAAATACACTACCCCGCTGATAAATACCATGCGCTTTGCAAGCACTTTAGACTTCCTTCCCATCAACATCTTCAGAAAACATTGCCTCCGAATTAATTATAAGAAGTCCAAAACAATGTGGATAGGAGAACGGGATGTGGACTTGCATGTAGTAATAGATGGAAAGCAGGTGGACAACGTTGTGCACTTGGGCCGTACAGTGCTTGAGGATGGAGGAGGTTGCAAGCAGGCCCGATGTGTTAGAAATCGGCGTGGTACCAGCTTGTATATCTTGGTTTGGAGCATATGCAGTGACAGATAGATATGAAATGAAATCTAGAGGTAGCAGAGAACAACTGGGTTCGGAGAATATGTGCAGGTGGAAGAGCAGTTAAGAGAAGAGAGAAACACGTGAGGATGAAGGTGGCGGAGCAGACAGCGGTGGGCTCGACACAAACGAAAACGATTGAGGAAAGATTGACAAAGAGAACAAGGAAAAGAGAATATGGTTGTAGAAAGACCGATATGAAGCTAGTAAAGATGAAGAGAGGTCTGAACAGATTTGAAGATCTACCTGATTGGCGATGGACTAAATATATTGAGTAAGGAGTTTAAACTCACCGTTATGATATGCAGAGGCAAAGGCGCACATAGCGACAACAGCGAGAACCGTCAGAATGGCGAACTGCATGATGCTGCTGCGTTCACAATGCAAATATGAATACAAGCGACACATAATAATTACGCATTTTTATTGCTACTTTTAAGACATTGTTACCTTTAAGACATTGGCCTTGTAAAAATTGCTCAACACATTTGTATGCTTATTAAAATACTTTTCGCTGTGGGTCATTAGACCTAACGCCGATGCAAACACACGAGTATTGGCACAAATCGCTCTCTACCTGTAACACTTATTGCACATATTGAACTTTGTTATGGAAGTGTCGTGATTAGCATATCCACTTTACATGTCCTGGTCAGGACATGTACGTATTAACGTACAATAACGCGAAACCAAAGTGTATATGTTTAAAAGCCTTGACTCTCGCAAATCCCGCTTTGAGCTTTAGTGAACTATCGGCCGTGACTGGCCGTTGTTTCAATTGCTTTTCTGGGGAAGATTCCAATACCCCAAACAGGAGGGATATGCCCAATTTGGACTTTACAGATGGCGTGGTGCCGCTCTGTTCCGGATTGGCGTAATCGACTGTCGCTCCTCCGGCATCAATACAAAAGTATGGGCCCCACACATTCTGCCCCGTACCAAATACTGGCTAAATCCGTCTGTAAAGGAAAACACCTACATATAGAGCATGTTTCGAGTAATGCCACCATTGCTATAAACAAGTTGCTACACCAGTCTGTTATATAAGTCTCCACTGTACATAACAGGTATTCTTAATTGCAGCAGACTCACCTGAGTTCTGTGGCGATGATCGTCGCTCTACGGTTTAGTGGACGATCTCTCCGCTTTATAAGGCTTTATGACGCGTGATAACATTAATCTACTGAAAAAAGGTTAATTGACGTTTTTTCCGCTGTCTCCTCCTTGTGTGACCCGCCGGCGTGGCGAACGGTAGGCGTGTCCGCATCAAATGATTAACCGAGCGGCTCAAAGCCGCAACACAACTAACTTTTGCCCAAAGTGGCGTATTGGGGAAGAGGACAAAGAGCCACGTCACACACTTGCTTTGGGATCAGAATTGTTCGTACATAACCTGTTACGCCAATATATTGTAGCATAGGCAAATAATGGTTGACTGAACATGTTCCCGATTTGGCCCTTTTTCGAGATCATTAACACGCCACCTTGCATCCGCTATGGGTAGGCTACAGTGCAACAAATCGCAGAACATTGAAGCATGCGTTTAATTGCGATCTTTGGGCACCTGATAACAGGACATATATGTTTAGATGTAACTACTCCATTGAACAGTCATTGGGATAAAACAAGCGTGTTTTAATATCTGAATTGCATAATTAGTTATTATTCATTGTATTTATATTATTTTTCAATATGATGTGTCAAAATATACGACGTCGTGCACAACTTAACTCATTGTACTGAGGCGCACCCAGTCGATTAAATCAACTAGGAGTCACCCACAAAAAGGGCTAACCGTTATCAGCACACAACAGTGCGTCATGCCATTGTCTCGAAAAAAATTATATGTATATTCAGGCAGAGCAGTAAACCGACCTAGGGCGTAGCCGCGATAAAAATGTTTTATTGCTAGTTCCCAAATGACCAACGTGTTAAGGTGTTAATACAAACCACGTAAGTGAACACCTATATACCAAACAAAAAGAAATATGGGTTAACCGGATTCGAAAAACAAGCATTTATTTCAGGCATTTAAAAGTTCGCATCGTAGTTTTAATAAAAAAATTAATGTGCCTGTGTGTGTGTCTGTGTGTGCGTGTGCGCGCGCGCGTGTGTGTTTGTGTATATATGTTTGTGTGTGTGTGTGTGTGTGTGTGTGTGTGTGTGTGTGTGTGTGTGTGTGTGTGTGTGTGTGTGTGTGTGTGTGTGTGTGTGTGTGTGTGTGTGTGTGTGTGTGTGTGTGTGTGTGTGTGTGTGTGTGTGTGTGTGTGTGTGTGTGTGTGTGTGTGTGTGTGTGTGTGTGTGTGTACGTATGTGTGTACGTATGTGTGTGCATGTGTGTGTGTCTCGTCAATGTAGCATGATGGAGATATATGTGATGTATCGATTAAGCAGAGCTACGCACGTACCAGCCCAGTTAGTTTAGGGTTGAGGGTGCATGTGGGGTTCACGTGCAAGCGTCGCAGGTGAAATTTGAGGAGTTAACATTGTTCTTTCGGTCAGCAGGATGAATACTGATCTGATCATTTCAAGTTTTAGAATACCCACATAATGATGAATTCATTACAATGGTCGACGTTATCTTCGCCTATTCGAAACCTTTTCAAAATGATATGGTACCCATTTTGTCATCGCCAAATCGGGTATAATTTGACCAATATTGCATGAAAACCCAGTTTCGTACGCAAACCGACGGGTGTTTTCATCACAATTAAATTGTGTGCACTAATGTTGACATACTGTAGCCGCAGGCATTCACTCTAAACAAACTGTGTGACCAGAAGTGTCCAACAGAATGTAAGAAGACGAGCTACGGCAATCTACATTTGTTTTGTTTACCAACTTTAGATTGAGTTAAAATGCGTATTCTTCAAATCGTGGCCATAATAGGTTACGCATGAACACTGCCGATTATGCAATCTAATGGCAACGTTGTCATTTTGTCGCCGAAAAAAATACAGCCAACGAGCCCATGAGAATCGTCTGAAGCCGAGATGTAGCGTAGGATGCCGCTGATCGCCGAGGCGGTTGCCTGCGCCTGTCATCGTGCCGCTATCTTGCCGCATGTCGTCGCGGAAAAAAACGGAAAAAAATACACTAAGCTGCAATCCAAACTACATGGGCGTATGGATTCTGTAACAAAAGATACGGACATAAGAAAGGAAATGGTGTCCAATTTCGTAATTCAAAACGCCTCCGAAGGATATGTCTAAAACTAGATCCGTTTCAATGTCAGACAAACAATAGTAACATACATTTGGCGTGGTAAAACAATACTTCGGGAACACCTTCGAGACAGTCTAGATCCACTGATGTCTCTGTTGTCGCGTGAGGCCTCGACACGGCAGCCACTTGTTGAATGACATCATATTATTGAAACCGTGGTAGATTCAGACATACAAGAACAAACTATGACAATAACAAACGAAAGCCCCCGTCACGCCGCTGCTGTGCCTGCATCAACTGAAAAGTCGAAACACCTTGGCAAGTTACCCTCGATGCGTAGCCTATGCAATGCTCCAACAGGTGGATACGTTGTTCCTATTCCTAGTGTGCCTCAACCCAAGACACCTGGTTGTCAGAGCAGACACCTAACCTGGTTGTCAGAATAGACAAGGCCTGAGTGGGTTTCAGGACATCGATGAACCGCTCTCTGCATTAACGCACACTTCTGTTCATTCTGTCCAAAAAAGTCGATGCCTTTCTTCAGCTGCTTCCAAAGGGGATATGTCAGGGATGACCTGTCCGGGATCAATTTTGACAAGTAGTGTAGTATTTCTATATATATATATATATATATATATATATATATATATATATATATATATATATATATATATATATATATATATATATATATATATATATATATATATATATATATATATATATATATCGGGGTGAGGTGGGGTGGTCACAGGTTTGTGGGTGACCTTGTGGCGAAATGGCCCCACCTATTTTTAATAAAAAAAATTTATTGGTGGTGGAATATATGTTATCGTCATGCTTGTAGGAATGTGGGCTCTGAGAAACTTGCCGGACGGGGCTGTACATGTGTTCAGTTCCTGTCTGGTTTGCTTTGAGGAGCTCACATTCCTGTTAATGTTCTTCCCAAAGTGGCTGCGTGATAAGCAGTCCACTTTGCAATAAAAACGTCATTTATTTGGCCCGTTTCAATTCTCTACTGCATCGGACTTGTGTTGGTTATTGCATATATATATATATATATATATATATATATATATATATATATATATATATATATATATATATATATATATATATATATATATATATATATATATATATATATATATATATATATATATATATATATATATATATATATATATATATATATATATATATTTACACAAAGCCTTAGCCCTGATATTTGGTGTCGCCCTAATATATCTGGTCATGCGTTATCATGCATCTGACTAGAAACCATTTGAAAGTTGTAAATCAATAACAGCACGTTGCCCTAAGGTTGTATTAATGCATTTAATTTCTGGAAATATACAAATTCAAATATAATGAAGGTTTTGCAAATGGGATGTATTATATTCATTTCAATAATCGTCACCGTTAGGCGACATGGCGTATTTATTTGAATAAAACACAAACTGCTATGTATGTTGTATGTTTATTTAGCGGGGATGTTCTATAACGCAACAAACTACCATACAACTGAATTTGTCTTGTGATATACACTAACAACATATGTTATTTCATCGGTGAAAACTACGACAGCACACAGAAAACCTTTGGCCGTCTGCCGGGTCTTGTCATGCGCACTGTCTACATGTCAAGCTCCGCCCACTCGGTCGGTCCGTGCGTATTAAATTACGCTGTTGTTTAATTGCTGGATTTTAGCTATACGTCAGTTAAATATCTAAGCTGTACACGACGATGTAATGATTACGTAATCACTCAGGAATAAATCATTCAGGTACCAATACCTTCTTTATGAACAGTAGTTTCTATGTTTTACAAATAACTCGTCTACTTCTACTGTATGTGTAGCAGTTTCCTAATATCGCCCACAACGTCAACGGGGCTGTCGTCGGCAACGCCTTCGATTACGATTTCATATTTTGGAGTTGTCAAACTCAAAGCAAAATAGTTTCGATGTTTTTAATGTTGTATGGATATAATGATGTCGCTGTGACACTGCCTATTTGAAGTAATATAGACATAACGCTGCCCTTTGATGTATACATTAATATGATTAATGAAGTTGTAAACAGAGCAACAAGTAAAACTAAGATGACAAAAATAATCTGTCTACAGAACTCTTCAGTTTTTATACAAAAACACATTCTTGCCATTGCACATTGTAGATTATGTCATAGATGTAGGCATGTGGTAACCGTATAAAAAGAAACATCAAATTGCAATATAACATGTCCAGAGAAGAGCTATGAAAGAATTACCAGGTACAGGTATGTAGAACGAATAAAATAACTTAAGTTACCTTCATGACATTAGCATACAGGTGTCTGAGAGGGGATATCCTTGAAGTTTTTTAGAATGTTGCTTGAAATATATTAGGAATCCAATATATTACAATGAATCCTCGCAAAATCTTTTAAATAATAAACATCTATTGCACCTAATTCCTCAGGGACCTAAGCTCACAGGTGCAACAAACCATAATCGTCTTCAACAGTGTAACACAGAACCGGTTATAGGTTTCAAATCTGACCAATGCAATATTTCTGTTCAGGCTATAGGCTATGAAATATATAAAAACAAAATGACATGTCACATTTTGCATCTGACCAATGTCTTTATAATTTGACCAATACAGTTGTATCTGAGTTGAATTGGAATTGATGAAAAGTTGTGTGAATTGGATTGAAAAAAATCAAAACAGATTGCATTAGAAATTGAATTGAACCTGAAATATGCAAAGTGAGGTGAATTGAGCTGAATATTTACTCATATTCACCAGGAAAAACTGTCATAAACCGGGACAAACTGTCCAAAACTGAAATTAGCATATCATCTAGTCATTGTAACAAGATCTAGTCCAATGAGACACATACTGTGTTAAGGGCTGCCATGCAGATTACCGAATGTCATTGCTGCTGCACTTTCTGAATGTAATTTTTTATATTTATAGTCAACTATTATATATATGAATTTTTTTATGTTTGAAATTTCTGGGGTTTCATTTCGATTTGGTATTCATGAGATTTCACACACTGGATCACCTTTCTGAGTGATCCAATGATAGAACCCCCAGGTATACTAGTAGCTAAAATACACAACTTGCCATCAGTACACAAGTCATGTTCTTATGTGGATGGCATCCTCTGTTATCTGACTGCCTCACCACTTGACACAGAACTAAATCTGTGTCATTTACAACATTTCATTAGGATGCCTGCTAATGTGTTTACATATATTGTGTGAATGTCACAGTAATTGCTGTAGCACTTAATGACTAGCTAATTAGTTGAGTAAGTGACATCTTGGAACTGTGTATTAATCTTATGCTAACTAACAAAATACAAGGAAGATTAATGTACTCGTATATTAAATCATGTTTCGTATGTGAACATAATTATTTAATATTTATCATATATGTGGTTTGGAATCAACAGCATTTGTATGCTGATGGACACAAGATGGACTTCACTAGGCTATTTAATAATAACTAAAACAATACATTATAAAGAGAAATTGCAGCCTTTATATTTTAAACCTTTATTAAAACTAACATCAGATTCAGAGGTCCTCACAACTTTATTGGGTTGTTAAAGTCACATCAGGGTATTCAGTCAATATTTTTTTTAATGTTGTGGATAATGTCAATGAATCAGAACAACACTAAATTGTCATCTCATGTTCATTGTATGTGTGTATGCATATTTTGGTAGCATCATTTGTGCACTTATAATACAATATTATTAATCATCACCATCTGTGTCAAACAAGGCCCAGTGGCTGGACACTGGTTTTCCACTGGCTTGTTGACCTTAATTACAGACTGCTCCTACCCCTGATGTAATCTACTAGTGAGATAGACTGCTGGCCACCCTTATAGTAAAGGATTACAAAATCAAAATTGGGTCAACAAGAAAACTGGATGGTAGGTACAGCAGAATACAAATAATTAAGGCAGGTTAAAACAGTTCACTAATGTGCACTTGCAGTGGAAGGTAGATGTAAATTTCTTGGTGATTTGAGCAGGTTCGAATCCTGCTGTGTTGCATTTACTGCACAAAACATTCCAGGTTGTGGGCATAATCACCAGAACCTTGCACTAATTTTCGCTGCCATTAAAACATGTCTACTTATTATTGAGAATACTCATCAGTTCATAATTTAGCTATTCTTAAATACGTTGACTGGTCCTGGGCTCAGAGTGGGCTATTTACTCGGTTCTGAGTGGGCCTACGCCCACCAACTATAGCTTTATGAAACAGGTGCTTTTGTCGTTCAATTTGATATTATAGTATAACATTTGGTAGACAGTGACTATACATACACATGTCATTCCATTTCTATGTACTAATCATCACAATCTGTGTCAAACAGTGCCCAGTCACTGGACACTGGTTTTCCACTGGCTTAATTAATTACAGATATTGCTCCTCCCCTGATGTAATCTACTAGTGAGAGAGACTGCTGCCCACCCTTATAGTTAAGGATTACAAAGTCAAAATTGGGTCAGCAAGAATATTAGATCACAGGTACAGCAGAATCTAAATAACTAAGGCAGGTTAAAACAGTTCACTAACGTGCACTTGCAGTGGAAGGTAGATGTAAATTTCTTGGTGATTTGAGCAGGTTCGAATCCTGCTGTGTTGCATTTACTGCACAAAACATTCCTGGTTGTGGGCATAATCACCAGAATATTGCACTACTTTTCGCTGCCATTAAAACATGTCTACTTATTATTGAGAATACTTGTCAGTTCATAATTGAGCTATTCTTAAATAAATTGACTGGACCTGGGCTCAGAGTGGGCTATTTATTCGGTTCTGAGTGGGCCTATGCCCACCAACTCTAGCTTTATGAAACAGGTTCTCTGTCATTCAATTTGATATTATATTATAACATTTGGTAGACAGTGACTATAAATTCACATGTCCTTCCATTTCTATGTATTAATCATCACCATCTGTGTCAAACAGTGTCCAGTCACTGGACACTGTTTTTTTTGCTGGTTTGTTGATCTTAATTAATTACAGACTTTGCTCCTATCCCTGATGTAATCAGTGGAATCTACTAGTGAGAGAGACTGCTGGCCAACCTTATAGTAAAGGATTACTAAGTAAAAATTGAGTCAAGTGTGGTAAAAAGTGGCACACTTTTAAGTATACAAACATTTGCTGCAATGGATTAAGGCAGGTTGAAAAAGTTCACTAATGTAAACTTGTAGTGAAAGGTAGATGTAAATTTCTTGGTGATTTAAGCGTGTTCGAATTCTGCTTTAAAAGTTGTTACCCAGTTGTTATCTAATAAATCAAGTCGTACATTATGTGTAGATACATGGTGAAACACTGAAGACAGAGAGGTAGTTCACAAAGTTTTTGAATTTTTTGACACTTCTCTGTTATAGTTCGGTACACAAGGTTTTGCATTAACACTTTTCCCTCCACTGCCACTGTGTTTTCAGTAGTGTACACAGGATTTTTAGTGCGGGTACTTTCTATGAGTACATTTGTGTGGCTGTTTGGCCCTACCTCTCGGTCTGATGTGTTAGTAGTTATTCGTTGACTAATGTCTAGGTACGTAACACCTTTATACATTGTGTGTTGTGTTACCATAATTTTCATTATGAATTGTTCACGAATGTTTGGGTGGTTTTTTCATTTATCATGTTTGGCTGGGGGGGATTGAGTACCCCAACCTTTCTGTTTGTACATGTATGTGTATGGTTAATCCACTTTGTCATTACATGGAGTGGGCGGAGTGACCCCCACCGATACCATGGGAATTGTATATAAGTCAGTAGTTGTACATATAGTACTGGTATTGGGTAGCTGATAGGCATGCTTTACTAATTATATGTAAACACCTTTTGAGGGCCCGGCATGCTTGCTGAGATTATTTGATGTATCTTATTTTGATGATGTGTGCTTGCCTAATTTCCTGCTCCTTAATTAATAAATCTAAATGTCATTCTTTGGCCTATTTCAATCTACCCTGTAGTCCAGGGCATTGGCAGGTACTAATACATCCTCTCAAGACAGAGTAATTGTGGTCACAGTGCATGTCACTGTGTGGTCACTGCCTGCTACAACATGGCTTCTAAGATAGGCTAATGACTGGTGTCATGTTACTGTGCACTTTGTGGCAGCAGAGAATTGGACTGGTAGAGCCAACTGACACTTGTAAGCACAACAACCAGTGACACTAACTAGTTAGTTTACTTCATGGCCAGTGCATGTGCAAGTAATCAATACCAATTATTTGTTTTGGCATTATGACAATAAAGTTTGATGCATACTCATTCATAACACTGTCTTATGTTATTATTCTTGTGTTGTAGAACTAACAAAGTTTTCATTTCACAGTGTGCATAACAATGTAGGTGTTCCCAACTTCATATACTTGTGAAAAACACAATTGGTGTATGAAAGCGATGGCACCAGACTGGCCACCCGACTAAGCTCCCAGAAGTGTGCATACATACACATTGTGCAATAAATGCGAATTCAGACCTCAATTATACGAATTATTCTTGCGAAATGTGTTTTTATTTGAGCGCATTCAAGCATTATTTTGCTAATGCATTTAACATTTTTGCTAACAAAGGTTCAGTTGTGCACACCCCTGAACGTGCCTTGGCCAAAGCATACGGCTATATGACCACTCTGTGCTTTAAAGCCCCTTTAAAATGTTTAAAACATAAACATTATTTGCTATATATATATATATATATATATAGAAAGCTATTATTTCAAATTCAATACTAATAATTCGTCATTTGAGTCAACTTTCAAATCTATGTCATAAACTTGTATATAGGTCTTCCTGTAATGGCTATTAGAAGACTTAGTAATATTATTAAATGTGTTATTGGTTCCCTCCACACACATTTGTCTAACAGTTCCACATGCTGGCATTCTGCATGAAATCACAGGCAAAAGCATCCAAGAACACTGATCGCATTGTGGAGTGGGTAGGTAACTCTCACACCTGGTCCATCTGGACTGCGCATGACCGACCGACAGAACAAGAACTGTGAATTATGTGAAATGCAGTCAATTAAGGCGAGAGTCAAGATCTAATCTGGCTGTCAGCAGCCTCCTGGAGTGCGATGCAGGCTGTTCTGAATACCATTGACATAGTGCCGGAAGATGCAATAAAACTAACCAGGCTAGCTTATACATTCCATCTAGGGATTTGACATTGATGAGAGTATGTCAGTCAGTAATTCTGTGGACATGAATACTCAGCTTGTTTTCACTGCCAGCTGGTTGTAGAAATACGTCACTCAAATATCCAACTCCTCCCAAATGTCATTATTTTAGCGCCTAGTATGTGTCACGCATGTATAAATGGCTCATGTCACAAAGTTTACTTATTGGATGAAAATGTGAGCCAATTAGAACAGTGACATCGTAGACTTCTTCGAATATAAGATCTAGTACTCAGGTGTCTTGAAGCAGAATAGGAACTATGCAGGGGTGGGTTCAATTACACATAATTATATCAATTACAATTACAATTACATTTCAATTTTTAGTTCAATTACAATTACACTCATATTTTTTCAATTCAATTACAATTACACTGTTTCAATTTCAATTACAATTACATTATGCGGAACCAAATATATTCAGCATTTGTTAATTATATAGTTTTGCACTTTTGCTGAATTTCAATATTTTGTACACAATTGATAAATAAATATAATGGTAATGATTGTAAATTGTTGAAGAATTGTGGCTTGAATTTTGAATTGTACTAAATAAAAAGACAGCCGTTTAAACATATTTTTATTATATAAATATATATTTTAAATCTGGTATATAGACATTAATAAATTTTATATATATATATATATATATATATATATATATATATATATATATATATATATATATATATATATATATATATATATGTTGATGTATTTATTAACTTTTTCAAATCAATCTAGGTACTTGTCTTAACAGAGGGTACATGATTTTTGCTTATATAAAGACATTAGACAATGTCCACAAGGCTTCACCCCCTGTAGTTGCATAATCTGTCTTGGAAAGGAAAGCATGCTGTGTGTCTGTGGCTGTAGCAGTGGTAATTATTGTTTGCTGAGAGGGTGGATTAGCACCTGTCCATGGCCCTGTGTACTCTAAGGGTCTCTAACCAGACTGCAAACTGGTACAGTATTAAACAATGGTAGCCCAGACTGTCTCACTTGAGTCAACATACTGAATTGTGAACAACTAGCACAAGCTCTAAGTGGACTTTAACTCAGGGCTTCTGACTTGAAAAGATACTTCCTCTGGAAGACAACTTTGTGTAGCTTCACTGCATTCAAAAAGGGAATAGCTCAGACATACACAATGTCATAAAATATTTGACTGTCAGGCTATCTGGTGTCGATACAGCTACACAAGTGTGCACACTTTGTGCTTTTGTATTAAAAGACATACAAAACTCTGTTGATCTCAATGCTTGTAAACAATTATTTGTGCTAAATTCATATAAATTAGCGATTAAAAAAATCGGAAGTAAAAAAAATCATAAATCAATGATTTTTTTGGAGTGATTTAAATCATGATTTAAATCAATGATTTAAATAAAATGATTTAAATCAAACAACCCTGAACCTGTATGAGACTTAAATTATATTTTATTGACAGTTTGTTCAGGTAGTTTGTGATATGAAACGTACTGTAATTGATTGTAATTGATTGTAATTGAAATAAATTTTCAATTATACAAAATATAACAATTACAATTACAGCACAAATTTGAAACCATAATCAATTACAATTACAATTACACAATTTTGCTGTAATCAATTACAATTACAATTACGTAATTGGACCCAGCCCTGGAACTATGCATATAGTACAGTGACAAGCGCATTTTCACAGTAACTGACGGACTCTGAGGTGTGTCAATGCGTGGAAAAGCTAATGGGCATAAGAGAGGACAAAAAAGTGGTCTTCAGATGACGCCGCAATACCATTATAAAACCCGAAGACTGTTAAAGGTGCTTAATCAATTCGATTTTGTTGCTAGTCTCATTTCAAATTAAGTTTGCGAAAAACCAAACCTACCTAGTATCCACTACAACATGCTAGCTCGTTTGTGCAACTTTTGTATTTAGGTTTTTGTGAAATAATCAGACAAACTATTAAATTAGTTAATGCTTGTTCAAGCATTTACTGAAGCGAATATCGAAATGCTGAAAAATCGCGATTTTTTCCGTGGTGAAATTTCGTAACTTTGTCATGTGATCAGCGAGAGGATGGAGATCCCGCCCATGATCAGCATTGACCCACACAGTGTTTACCATTTTAGATATCCATTATTTTTATCCTCACCAGATCTAACGACGAACAACAATATGCATTTTTTTATTAAATAGACTGTGGGTGTTACATAAACTATTCATACACTATATATTTGGACACCAATGAAGCGGATTTGCGATAGGATAAATCAGTTGAGGAAGCAGTGAATTCACACAAACAACTTATTGTAATAACACATGACCATGACATCCAATTACTCGTTACTTGTAGATTAAGTTTCACCCGCTTTAAGGAATGCACAGTATAGCCAATATAATGTTGTCCACGTTCCCATGTCCTGTATGTAGGCATTTACATTTTCCAAAATTGAACAACATGTGCCATTTCTCAGAAATAATTTAGGACATGATTCTGCACCATCAGCCTACCGGAGACCACTATTTGATTTAACAAGATTGCCATCCCAAACAATAAGTTCCAGATGGCAAGTGGACAAAGAAGCCATTGGCTTATCGAGAGTCCAACAATGTTCTCATCTATGTGTAGCCCTCCCCCTTATCAGATATCTGTCAATTCTATTCTTAAATACACTACTAGCATTAACACAATCAATGGTCCGACCTTACCTCGAACTTTCTGTTTACTCCTTACATAAGCATAGAAACTCTTGCTGTCATTTTTTTATATTACCTGCCAATTTTTTTTAACGTGTTATGCTACCCATGCTACTGTCTACTGCTGCTGTGAGTCCATCCGCAAATACTGCTGCCCCCTTTCCACTTAGATGAAGCCCATCCGTCATGTACATATCAGCCAATTTGATCAAATTATCTCATGTTTCGTCCACAGCTTGAAAGAAGTTTGGCTGAAAACGGCGGGCCACAGGTGAGTTACTTTCGTCCGTTTTGGAACCTAAAGCGGTTGTGTGTTGGAATGTAAATTTATGAAGCCAACATGTTCAACAACTGTGCAGGGCCCCATGTATAAATCAATTAATTTTCATAACCACGTGTGCTCTGTTCACTGGCAACTTGAAGGTGATGTTGCTGAATATGCAGAGGTGTCACTTCTAACGCATTTGTGGGAGTCCTCACGATCTCCTGATCATATAAGATAAATTACTATCTCCCGGTCAAAATACAAACCTCCCGAAGAAATCATGCTCGGGGTGGAAGAGTCTGGGCAAGCTTTACGGAGCGATTACAAATATGCTCGTGTAGCTGCCAATATCAGACTGCTAAGACTAATTGTTTGTGCTACTTTTTGGGTATATTTCAATATTACCCTTTGAGAAATGCGTCAATACAGACATGCAACAAATTTTTAAGCAGATGTATACAAAATAGGTAGGGAGTCTTTCTCAGAACGTACGTAGTTTGGGGGGTGTACAGGCCAGCGCTACGAAATGTTACAAGGGGTAGAGGGGTATAAAAAATTTCCAGATATAGCATAACGTACTTTATGTATAGCCCCTAAAAGACTTTGCATATACGATTGTGGGTATGGCCTATGCCTAGTTGATTAATGTTTTTTAGAAGAAACAAAAGTCGGCAGGGAAAATTCTGTGTGGCGGATCAAAGTAGGCCTCGACAAAGACGGAATTGTACTAAAAGGTTAGTGTGTTTTATTGATTTTACATTTATTTAGTTATTACGGGACATAATCATTACTACTCCGATAAGAGTAAATCAGCAGGCCATAGGTAAGTAAATCACAAGTTTCCTAAAAAATTTTTTGTCGCAATGAAAATAATTGATCTATCATTCCCATCAATAATAAAGCATACTATAGAGGTTTGTCTCACTCACTTTATGCACCACAACTTTGTGTCAGGATTCACATAATACCGCGTATCTTTATTTCATCAGCTCGATCACCACAACTCTCGTCTGCCCACGCGAGACTCTATAACTTTACATAATAATCACGGCGGCCTACATATGCCCCCCACCAGAATACGAAGTATACGAAAACCGAAATAAAAATAATATGACAGTCAAATTCATGTAACACAATCAGTTCAAGATGGTAGGCTAATAATATAACACTAATGTAACACAATTCCAGTTCAATCGGGACGGTGGCGGGCCGGCAATCTCACCAGCCTGCCACTGGAGGTAACCACGGGAACCACTTCTGTGTTGCCGTGATGTGGCGGCGGTCTCGCTTCTGCTGCTTGAGCGTGGCGTCTTGGTTCGTTCTCGTTCGATGCCTCCTCCAAGAAGGCCGGCTTCAATCGATCGATCGACACCGTATCGTGTCGTGTGCCGAGATATAGTTTGTAAAATTTATCGTGCCTTTCGACCACTTTGAATGGCCCTTGATATGGCGCTTGTAGTGGCCGTCTGTGCACATCAACCCGAACAAAAACGTGTGTTGCCGTAGACAACTCACGCGGCACGTAGTTTCGTCGTGTCTGGCCACCGTGCCAGTCGGGAGCTATCGGTCGCAACTGCCGAATTCTCTGTCGCAAGTCGCTCACAAACACAGGATCTGCCGTCCAGTCACCATCCGCCGACACAAAGAACTCGCCTGGCAGGCGCAGAGCCTCACCGAAGACCATCTCGGCGGCTGAACAGTTCAAATCTTCTTTCACCGCCGCTCTCATTCCCAGCATGACGAGAGGCAGCGCGTCCACCCAGTTTGGGTCGGCGGCTAGTTTTGCCTTAAGCGCGGCCTTCATGGTACGGTGCATCCGCTCCACTAACCCGTTCGATTGTGAATGGTATGATGTGGTCGTGTTGGTGGCTGCTCCCAGCATGGACGCAGTCTTCCTCCAAAGTTCCGATACGAATTGTCTGCCGCGATCGCTCGTCAAGGTAGACGGCACACCATATCGCGAAACCCAATGATACAAAAACGCGCGAGCGCATGTTATCGCAGATATGTCACTCAATGGTATGGCCTCCGGCCACCGCGTGAACCGATCCACAATCGTCAATAGGTAGGTGAAACCTTGCGATGCCGGCAATGGACCGACCAGGTCTACGTGCAAACTGTCGAACCGTTTCACCGGCATCGGGAGCGGCGTCAACGGCGCCACGACGTGCTTCGACACCTTAGCGCGCTGACAGGCCTCGCACGTACGAGCCCAATGACGTATGTCTCTGGCCATACCATGCCAGACGAACCGATCACAAATCAACCGGCCTACAATACGTTATTTGTGTGATTTTCAATGACCCGTTCAATGCAAGACAACTTCCACAGGACGAACACCATCAGCCGCCAGTCGAGATGACGCTCGCAGTGAGACGACTCCGATAAGAGTACATCAACAGGCCATAGGTAAGTAAATCACCAGTTTCCCAAAAAAATGTTGTGTCATGAACACATATATTTTCTACGAATCTGGATGTCGCAATAAACGTTTCGAAATTGGAGATATTATTTTCAGCTTTCGAAAGCAGCATCTGTGGAAGGACATTCAAATATGAAAGGGTAATAATGACTCGTAATAATGCTATGTATACGACGGAGTTCTGAATGTCATGGTAATGAAAATAATTGTTCTATCATTCCCATCAAAATAATGGCTGGGACAGAATCATTACCAAAAGTCGTCAAACGAGAATAATAAAGCTTACGTAATTTGTGTAATTTCAATGACCCGTTCAATACGAGACAACTTCCATAGGACGAACACCATCAGCCGCCAGTCGAGATGACGCTCGCAGTGAAACGACTCCGATAAGAGTACATCAGCAGGCCATAGGTAAGTAAATCACCAGTTTCCAAAAAAATGTTGTGTCATGAACATATATTTTCTACGAATCTGGATGTCGCAATAAACGTTTCTAAATTGGAGATTTTATTTTCAGCTTTCGAATGCAGCATCTGTGGAAGGACATTCAAAAAGAAAGGCGGATACACTGTGCACATGCAGACACATTCAAAGAAGAAAGGCATGTAGTCATGATGTGTCACAATTAGTGTTTCTGTCTTACTAATTGTAATCTGTTTTGATAAATATAAATAAGGATGCATGTAAGTAATTTTTCACATGAAACTACGAAGAGAAATAGTAGTAATCATTTTCTGAAGAAGCCGATAACATGTCCTCACTTACTATGCTGTATCCTTTTGTCAATTATTGTAACAAACATACTTGTTAAGCCTCAACTTCTATGTAATGTGTTTGCAGATGTGAAATATGTGAAACCTCAACGCCAATGCCCCTTTTGCAAAGTGTGGCAGTCACGTCTATCGCGACACATGTCTACAGTGCACAAAGCTGAGCCACAAGTCACAGAAGCATTGAAACCTTCTACAACGTCAGTAGAGCGAGTACACACATTTGCAGAACTCAGAAAAGAATGTATATTCACAGCTACACAGTCTGTACCTGCTACACAGTCTGTACCTGCATACCAACGGGAAAGGAAAGGTTCGAGTGATATGCGCTGCTGTTCCAATTGTAAAGGCTTCTACAGCAAAAAGCAGTTCCACAAACATAAAGAGATCTGCCGACCTAACACTTCTGATGACACCCTATCTTCGGTTCCTGTATATGCCTTCAAGTCCATGAAAACCATTGAGGATGAATTTACCACAGAAATCTTGGCAAAATTCCACAATGATGAGATTGGGAAAGTGTGCCGCTCTGATCCCACAATTGTCCTGATTGGCAGGAGGCGATTTCAGCGAAATCGAGGGAAGGTCGATAAGCTGATGGAGATCAAAAAGTCTACCATGACGGAAATGAGGTTGCTGAGCAAGCTATTGATTGCATTCTCGGAAGAAAACACTGCGACAAATGTATCAGCTGAAGATATGTTTATCAGGACGAACTTCGGTTTTCTTGAAGCAGCCATAGAGAAAGTGACGACCGCAGATGGCACGAGTACTTTGAAACATGGGGTAAAGAACGGTCTCTATTACCTTCTGAAAAATTCAGCCACCATTGTTATGGCAAGCCATCTGGGTTCAGGTGATGACAACAAAGCAGCAGAAGTACAGAAATTCATCCACTATCTCGACCTGAACCGTGACAATATATTTGCAGACGCCGTGTATGCGATCAACAAAAGTCGGCAAGAACGATTAAGGATGCCAGAACAAAGGGCAGATGAGAAGCAAGTTCGAGATTTAAAAGCACACACTGACCGGAGAATCAAAGAGTTGTCAGATCAGTACCGGGTGATCAATCGGGAGAGTTATATCGAACTGCGAGATGCTATCTGCAGCAGATTAACGCTGTTCAATGCTGATAGGGGTGGAGAGCCAAGCCGACTCAAGATGAAGAAATGGTCGGATGCCGTCGGAGGAAGGTGGATTGAGGAGAGCCGAATCGAGCAAATGGAAGAATTTGAGAAGGAACTCTTCAAGGCTATGATGATTGCCTACCAGACAGGCAAAGGAAATCATCTGGTTCCAGTCCCGATACCAAGAGATTGTGTTGCAGGACTTGCAATACTAACGGATCCCCAGGTACGAAAGGATGTTGGGATTCTGGAAAGCAACCCATACGTGTTTCCCAACATTGAGCAGTCCCAATTCCACGTATTAGGTTGGAACACCACACGAAAGATGTGCGAGGATGCGAATGTGGAAAAACCAGAACTACTAACAGCCTCAAAGCAGAGACACAGAATTTCAACCATTTACGCAGCGCTTGAAGTGCCTGAAGCAGAGCGAGAGCACTTTTATAAACATATGGGCCACTCCAAGAGCGTGAATCTCGGCACCTATCAATACCCGTTACCACTGCTGGAGATGACGAAAGTTGGCAGGCATTTGAAGGCTATTGACGAAGGTAATCTGATGTGCAATTCCATTATACATTGATTTGTTACACTTACAGTTTCATATTGCATACCTATTATTGTTTATCTACCTGCAATGTATATTTGTCAAATGTAGCATTAGCTTGTTTGGATGACATAGCTACTGACGATGGCAAGAAGTGCAGTATTTGATGATGTTGTAACTGTTACATATGCTTTAATCAGTATGCTTTTTTCAATAGCCGTCAGTCGAGACGACGTTCGGACCGAGACAACTTCTACAGAACGAACACCATTAGCCGTCAGTCAAGATGACGCTCGCAGCGAAAGGACATTCAAGAAGAAAGGCGGATACACTGTGCACATGCAGCCAAATTCAAAGAAGAAAGGCATGTAGTCATGATGTAGCACAAATAGTGTTTCTGTCTTATTAATTGCCATCTAACCTTTTTATATTGTTTCCTGCACTGTGATTGCAATTTGTACACTTTTTGCATCCCTGTTAATTATATTA
>OY759265.1:22750122-22800122 GCA_963662155.1 Lamellibrachia columna | reverse complement strand
TCTCTTTGCTCTGGCTTCCGCTGCCCTGCACGTACACAACACCGACCACACATCTTAGGGGACGGCAGGTGTCTCAACCTCCCATCTCCCAACTGTTTTAGGGGTCAACCTCCCATCTCCTAACCGTGTGTGAGTTCAATCTCCCTCGTCCCACCAATCCCACTTCCCACCAATGTGTAGGACCAACCTTCCTCCTTCCACTTCCTGCCGTACACCCTCAACATTGCAACAACGTATTACACAACTTCTACCCCGGAGACTTTTACATATGGGAATCGGTAAATATTTAACATCACAATCTCTCTGAGTATTAGTTCTGGAATTAGCTAATTAATTCTTAGTCAATTTTTAAAGTCTAAATGTTGTTTGCGTGGAATACTACTTAAATGTTTTTGATGTTTATATAGTGTTATGTGTTAGTATGCTTTGTAACTATAACTGGAAGGCTATTGATTGAACCATTCGTTTCAAACGTGGACCCGTGGATACGCAAGTGTGTGCAGGCGTCCGTGTGTGCGTCTGCATTGTACGTGCAGTGGGTGTGGGTGTACATTCTCCCGTACGTGCCTGTAGTTGTTCATGGTTATTGACAAATGTACCTTTCACAACGGACAACTGTATCGACATTTACATATTCGTACAGTGCGTACTAATTATCACACCCCCATCCCCCTCCCCGAACTAGTACTGATAATCTTCCAGATTAAAAAACACATCGACGTAGTTTCGTAATAGTTCACCATGCGGCGCTGCATGACGTCATATTTCGTATGCAATCGACATTTATTTTAACTAGTACGCGGGCATAGACCCCTCCCCTTAGTACGCTCTGCGCGAATAGGGGTAAATGTCGACGATAATGTGAACGGCCCCTAGATCTCACGGTAATCTGTAAAACGTGCATTTCAGTCACCAAGAGCGCATAGAGCAATAAACACACACGTTCGGTTATCTAGTTCCTATAGAGATCGTCTGTAAGCTAGCCAATAACATTCACGCACTTTGTCGAACATACGAAACACGGTTGTCATATTTGCAATATACATATGATGGCCAAATACTATTAAGATACATTAGTAAACATCGGTTGCAATAAGCCAGACATTCGAAAAGAGCAATACATCTGGGTGCGTTGTGGGAATATCATGGTAAGCACCATTTGGCAAAAACAATGATTGAAAAAATATAGGAACGCGTTTATGCATAAATTTATGAAAAAATGTCAAGCACTGACGCGTGAAAAGTTGATATCTTTCAGTATATCTTATAGATAAAAGTTTAATTTTGGCGGTCTGTATATATTACCTATTGTGATGTTTTTTAAAGATTTGCCCCATAAATATCAAGAAACAAACCTTCCCAAATATCGGATGACTGATGTAAATTCCCTAAGTTGTACAGGTAACGTTCATGTAGATATATAATTAAACCGCCATTACATGAACAGCTTTTACTTTGATGAATGATATTATAATTAGGAATATGATATTGAGATTACTCTGAATCCTCTGAGAGCCAGCTTTCCTGCTGACATATTACACTAAAGCCAGTGCCTTACTTAAACCTATAACACTTAAATTCTTATAATGAAGTACGGAGCCAAAAATATTGATTATTCAGTGTAGATTAAGAGGAATAACATATAACTTACAACCCTAATGTATGTATCTGCGAACACAAAAACAGCATAGCTTTACAAAAGAAAATGCAGTATATATCAAAATCATCCAAGTACAGCACAGAGTGCGATGCAATATCCACGAAGAAGATTTACTAAGTAAATTCTATAATAATGCATGATGAAACGTATTGGATAGACAAAAGCGGACATCTCATTTCGCATGTGATATAGTTTACTTGGGCCTATTGATTGTATTATACCATAAAACAATAATGGTAATGGTATATGCCTAATACCATAAGAGTAGGTATATAACTAAACGTGTATCACTGAAATATTTTAATGCAAGTTGAGACCAATCATTGAGTATGCGGCTTGACATTTGTCTAGCAATACATATAATGATATAATATCCGCACGAACAAAGTGCATGCAATTATACGGTGGGTGTGGTTCCCGCTACCAGTGGTAGTGTTTCCATTTCGGAAGGATGGCCGTCCGTTTACTTGTTCAATTCATTCATGCATGAGCGTATGCTTGTTTTTCCTTTACGTCTTCTTGAGTCAAGTCGTCGGTGAGACAATAGTTTGTGTTTGCTAGTTTCCCTCGAACTTTCATGTCACCACTAAATGTTACTCCTAAGTCATTTTCTTGTGTGGTTCTACCTAGTACAGCATCCCCCATTTTATATTCTTCGCCCATGTTTCCATGTCCTATGTGTATGCATTTACACTTCCCAAAATTTAATAACATTTGCCATTTTTCTTACCATTTAACTAATTTATCTAGATCATGCTGTAAACTTTGTTTATCTGTATCATTAGTAACCTTTCTGAGTACTTTTGTGTCATCTGCAGTACTTTGCTATGTATTTCATCTTCCAAATCATTTATATATTATAATTTGTCATTTCAGGAGGTACAAATAACTGCCCTAAATGAGCTGACTTATCGCCCTCAAATTTAGTAACTGGAACTGGAAGTGAGCTGATATCTTCTGTGGTAAATACTGAGCTGAAATACTCATTCAGGACCTCTGCCATTTGAAACCCGTCTGATATTATGGCGCGAGTTGTCATTCGATGGTCTCCAGGTGCGATGAGCATTCTCGATGATGTTGCCAGTTAATGCGAATTGATCCCGACAAATGTTTTCGACCGTGTTTATGCAGTCTTCGCCCGCCACCTCACGCACGTCAAGCAAACGGACGTTGAAACTGTCCAACGCCCTTTCCATCACTGCCAGCGATTTGTCCTGTTCCTTACAACCGTTCGAGATGAATTCAAATGTTTCGGCCAGCTCTGCGATCACTCTTTCCTCTATGTCGCTCAGCGTTCTTTCATGGTTTGCTTGATTAACAATTAGGCTGTCCATCTTGTCGTTGAAATAAATAGGTCAAAGTAGTGCGAACGAACGCTGTAAATTCTTCGCCCACCGGGACATTGTTCATTTCTGTCGGCATAGCTTCGGTCACTGACCTGGCTTTACCGCGCTTTTATTTGCTATGCCCAGACATGGTAGTCAGTGTTTGTTATGCAACTGTCTGGAGCTTGTAGAGTGCGGTGATCTGATGTATGACAACAGCCAAAGCGGACCTGTCTCTACGTTAGCATCTACTGGCATATCTTCTCTCAGTACTCCACTTCCGGTGTCTGCCCACTTAACGGTTGATGCTTGACATCTGAAAAAAAAGAAAAACATATCTGTTATCAAAGATGTGTTGAAACCTGTCTCTACATTAACAACTACAGACGATTATGTAGTTGCATATGTCGAGAAATCTGTCTCTACATCAGCAACTACAGAATACCTTCTCTCAGTACTCCCCTTGCTGTGTCCTCTGACGTCACGGCTGACGCGTCGCACCTGTAAACAAAAAAAAAACATATAAGCTAAGAAAAAGGAAATAGAAAAGCAGAATCTATAATTGCAGATATGGACACACCAGTCGCTATTTCAGACATTCTTCTTTCAATACTCCATTTCCGGTGTCCGCTGACATCATGGCTGATGCAATGCATCTATAAACAGAAAATCACATCAGTTAAGTATCAGCAATACATAAAAGTATCAAATCAGCAAAACAGAATATTAGGATATGTAATTGCAGATGTTGAGAAACCTGTCTCTACATCAGAAACTACAGACATACCTTCTCTGATGCTGATAAAATGGACTACTATATATCTCTGCTCCGTCCTTACTTTCAAGCTTTGTTACTGACACTGGTTGCATTAAACCACACAAAAAGTACACGAAATATACCTTTCCTGGGTGGGAAACAATTGAATTTCACAAGTGTGTGTGAACGTGTGTATGTGGATGTTTAACATGTGTATGTGAGCGAGAGAGCGGGGAGTGGAGACGGGTGGTGGAGACGACAGTGAAACAAGGTTAGTGACGAAGATGAAGGAGAAATAATCGGCGACTGGTGCCAGCCGGACTTCGGGGATAAAGAGGAGAGCAGCAAACAGCGGTCATCTTGGATTTTAAATATATATAATCTTAATTATACAAAAAAGAAACATGTTTTCAAGTTTCTAAATGGAAAAATCAAATTCAAGACGAATTAAAGGGTATTCAATGCTGTAATTCCATCAATTTACACGTTGTGACCTTTGACCTTCAGCTAACCTTGACATACTCCACCCAGTCCATGTACCCCATCCAGAAAGTTTGCTAAGGACCTAAGTAACATGTGTGCAACAGTTGGTTGCTTTAATCAAATGTGTCACAGTTTCATCAAAATGTGGCTCTAAGCCACCGGTCTACTGTACATAGCCCCGCTTTAATAAGGACGATTTGTATAATTGTGAAGCTCTATCTTAGATATACTGTAATACAACCGCACAGTAATCAGATGATATGGCTGTCTGAAATTTCTTATTTTTTAGCATTTTGGCTACATGGATCAGGGTAGCAATTTATCGCAGAGGGGTGTCCAGCCACACCTTACAATAACATTATCGTCAGTCTGAAGTGTTATGATACGCATGTAAATCTGCTTATGTTGTACCGGCGATCCGCATGGATCGGGTTACGTTGCTGCGTGTTGCAAAACGTCCACATGGGTCCTGATATCTCACTTACAGTACATATCGCACTGTTGAGATCGGCACGCATGCAAAAACTCATTACTAACGAATACGAATACTTTTGTTTCAGGCTAAGACAATTACTAACATTACATTTTTGCTAGAATCTAGGCGAAATGACATGAGGGTTTATCTTTGGAGATATTTTTGGCTAGAGTAACACGGATAACTGCTAAATAACATTGGGGGAATTACATGTTGAAATGTGTCACATTCATATTCAACAATAACGTTTATAGATTTAATTTCTTCTAATTGAACATGTTCATTTTAATAATACATTTTACAGACATGAATAATTTGTTATGCTCATGCATGAAAGAATTGAACAATTACATTACTAACAGCCTTTATATACATGATAAAAAACGATACCAGTTATATGTGTGGTGGATCTGTGTGGTGGATATGTGTGGTGGGTCTGCGTGATGGATCTGTGTGGTGGATCTGTGTGGTGAATCTGTGTGATGATACTAAGCATTAAATCACAACCGCAAAACAGTATACTTGGCTTTCTTTTCAGCGTGGGACTACATTTTCGACATCTTTTTGTAGCGGCTGTTTATCACACGTGAAATCTTTCTACAGCTCAACTGGCTTGTTCTTATTTTGTTACTGAAAGCCAGCACGCGCGCCATTGTCTTTGCGAAAACAGTAGTACATCATACTCAATCGTTCACCAAGGAGAACGGACATGCGCAGAAACGGCATTCACGTAATTTTCGCCCTAGACGTTCAACGTAATTATAGTTTTAGCGTGATAACCATGGATTTATTCTTGATGTTGGTCAATAATCTACTAATTCCCTACATGGACAACATGCAGATTATCTCAGATGGTTCTGACCGTGCTGGTTAGCATAGCTACACGTAGCCGTTACGGCGTGGATCTGAGCCTGGCAATCCCAGACCTGAGGAGACGCGGAGGGATTTTCGTCGAGTCTCGTTTCACCACGAGAGATGTCGGGGAGACCGGGGCTAGTTGTTTACAGGGGCAAATTGTTACAGAGGCGTTTTACGAAAACATAGCACACATGGAGATACCATCGACAGTAGTTGGTTCGAAGTCCACCAGTAGACACATTGTCCAAAAATCGGCAGTTAAGAAAAGGAAATTAACGAGATGTAGCCCAAATGACTTTTTAAATACCTAGGTTTTTTGTATGCCCACATAATATCGTCTCACGCAGCCACTTTTTATGTTTCGTGAACGAAACTTGAGACATGTCTACTATATAGTATTAGGGGTTATGCCGTCAATGCTATCAGTGATATTGATAGCTAGACAACCGCCAAGACACCCCACCCGATGTAAGACTCCGTAACGCTAACCCTGACACCCACCTCACCCCCCTGAACGTGACATACTTTATGGATGGTCCCTTATGTGTGTTTGTGTGTGTGTGTGTGTGTGTGTGTGTGTGTGTGTGTTTGTGTGTGTGTGTGTGTGTGTGTGTGTGTGTGTGTGTGTGTGTGTGTGTGTGTGTGTGTGTGTGTGTGTGTGTGTGTGTGTGTGTGTGTGTGTGTGTGTGTGTGTGTGTGTGTGTGTGTGTGTGTGTGTGTGTGTGTGTGTGTGTGTGTGTGTGTGTGTGTGTGTGTGTGTGTGTGTGTGTGTGTGTGTGTGTGTGTGTGTGTGTGTGTGTGTGTGTGTGTGTGTGTGTGTGTGTGTGTGTGTGTGTGTGTGTGTGTGTGTGTGTGTGGACGCTGCAAAGACACGTATAGCGTATAATAATCAAAGTAAAATACAAAACATTTCCCATGCAGCAATCTACTTCTCATTGCTCAATCAAGCGCAGTGCGGTATGTAATCTGCAAGAAGATTCTTTTTCCGGATCAGTGCTTGCGTGCCGTTATACCTCGAGGCATAACGGCACGCAAGCACTGATCCGGAAGCGAGCGACAGGTACCGATCGACAGGTAGCGAGCGACAGGTACCGATCGGTACCTGTCGTTCGTGTATGCGGCGTTATCGTAAGATTTACTTCGGCAGTCTAGAATATCAATGAATACCACCAGAGTGTTGAATTATATGAAGGAGGATCTTTGCCATCACCTTTCCAGGATGGCGATGAAAGGGTATATATTTAACAAAGCACTCAACTAAACCATCGTGTAAGACGTCATATGCCCATACAGATACACGATTGCACATGGGAGCACCCAGCGACAAACTAGCACATGTCTACGCACAAATTCACGCACTCACGCACGTACGCGCACACGCACGCACGCACGCACGCAGGAACGTAAAAACTCTCACACATTGTGGACACAGGGCCACAGCGCCACAGGGACAAATACACTGAATTTGAAGAAACATTTTTATCATACTGAATGGTCGAACTCCTCGCACTTGCAAGTAGGCACCTGTGCTGTATTGGACGAACATGAGCTATAGATAGGGACTGGCGTAGCATACAATAATATTTTTTGCATTTTGATCATTTGTACTACAAGGAGATTGATTCACACTCCTCGGAGGTTTCATTTAGGGTGACTTACAACTCTGTCCGGTTTTATAACAGGTCTGCATCTCCAAAAACTTGGTACTAAAAAACGTTTCGCGAAAACATATAATCCTAACAGAAATAACATCTTAATGGTATGAGTATTCCTACCAAAGTCTGACAGAAGTGTTCAAGTGCATAGAGTCCTTGTCAATGCGTTGCCGTAAAAAACGGAAAAGGCGGAGGAATGATCGCCAATCCAATATAGGGTCGGACTACTTTTCGATATTTTTTCTTCCAAAAGCTAATTAATTTGACGCCACCTGGTGAATCAGATAACAGCACCAACGACTGCGGTTCCTCTAGCGAATGAATACGAACTACGTTACTGGTTAGCGAGTGTTTTCTAATAACGGTAATATATTTCTCATAAGCACCATTGTCACGTACTGTTATTTTTAGAATGAAATCACTAATGCTACACGTATGTCGCTGGAATGTCGGCTGTTTCTCAGCGTTTACTCTTAACTTGTATTATATACAATTTAGTTACAATGTACCCTAATATCGCCCTGCGATTCCCACGACTAGTATTGCGTCAAGACTAAAAACGGGCAAATATAAACAAGCGTTCTTCGGTGGCAATAACACGGCAGACTGCTGCATGATCCATTTATTTGTGGTGTTGTTTGAGTAACTTTTCGTGCGTATTCATGACGTGGCTATCCCTCGCGCCAAGTTTCTCGTACAGTGAGTAGGTGAAGGCAGTGACACTGTCACTGACAGTGACAGTGTTAGTTGGGCCATTTTTCATTCTTTTTGATGTATAGTGCCGCACAATCATATTCCTATGTTAAAATTGTTTTTACTCACATAAATTATAATTATTAGGCCTAGTAAAAATGAAACTACTTTCTCGTCCTGATTTTTTTAAAGGAAGTCCTTATTATTTACTAGTTATGGATTTGTTGCAATTAGTTTTGAAGATGGCCACCATTTCTTAGCTACTCACTGAGGTTGCTTAAAAGACAAGCTGTATTTTTTTTCAATGCAATATGGAACATGCCTGTGATGTATATTACTATATAGCCTGCCATTCCATTTGCAAATTAGCAAATACAATACTTTTTAGCCGGAATGGCAGATGAATAGAAACATTTATGTAAACATAACATGGCATGTACGTGTTGCACCGGAAAACTACTTAAATTTACTAGAAACAAACAAGAAGCAAACACAATGTTGAATGTATTTATGAATGTCATGTGTAGGTTTGACAATGGTTTCATTAGTTTGTATCACAGCATACAGGGCAGGGATGAGAAGCTAATTTCTTTTGTTACTAGGCCTTGGTGGATCATGTTATACCAAGATAATATATCTAGCATGTATAGGTAATTATATATAGTTGATTAAAATAGGGTTGGTATTAAGCTGGCTCACCTAACACTTGGTGTGGGGTAAGTTGAGCCACAGTGTAGTGTAAGTGAATGCTTTATTTGTATAATTTACGTAGGCCTTGTACAAAAAAATTCATAACAACTCAGCCAACACATCTAACCAATGGGTACAACATGTCTCTGACAAGTTTACGCACTTAATTAATAAGTTGACACATTTAATCAATATAGACTTATAGGCCAATCACAACAAGTGTAACTAACTGCTAATTAGTTGCCTTGTAGCTATCTGATGTCCCTATTTGCTCAGAAAAATGAATTCCTTGATGTATTTTGGGGTAAAGAACACTCGTCTTCGTTCTTTAACCGCTGCTCAACTACCCCCCCTTGGGTGGCTCAGCTAGCCCCATTTTGACAATTAAGCTTATTTAATGAACTTCTCATTAATGCGCAAAGTGATGTAAATAATCTTCTCTGTGCATAGTTAAACTATTTGTAAGTGCACAAACAATACAGTCTGGTCACGTGCGTTGACAGTTTACACACCAGCAAACATTAATAACAATTATCAAGAGTTTCGAAAAACATACTTTTAGCTCACATGTTCTGGCTGTTGTGACACGTATAACCTATTATACGTCAATCGTGTTCTAATAACATGTTTAATCACTGGGTGGTACCATATAACTGTCGCTGCTGTAGCTTCCTGGGAAACATGGGTGGCTCAACTAACCCAGTGGCTCAACTAATGCTGCCTTCCCCTACGTCTACAAATTAGATACCCTACAAATAAACTCACCTTTACTTTAGGCTTTGCTATGCTTTTGTTTAATAGAATGCCAACTTATTGATGAGATCACACCTAAAGTACAAGTTGGTCGGTGCTAACTAGTCCTGGCTGTTGATGATAGGTCGCAGTCACATAGTCATAGATGCTCTGGTATTTTTGACAGTGAAAATATAATTTCTTTGCAAAGACATATTCATTTTATGCAGAATACAGAGAGAATGATGTCTGATGATCATGAAAAAAACTAATACGGTTTATGGTTTGGGTGAATCTGAAACACCACCAAATGGAAGGAAATACAGAAATGTTTTACCATCATTATGACTGCCATGCATCATAGCGCATGCGAATCACTATGCTTATTCAGTGCAATGCATAATATGGTGCTAGGCTTTGCAGTTTGGTATTGGATTTGTTTATGTATGCCACAAATTGGATTAGGATTTAGGAGATCTCAGTGCTGTGACATTGTCAGAGATGATGTGATTGTGCACATTCAATGCAAAATCTGTTTAGAAAGAAAAAAAATACCTTAAAATGAATCAATACTAAAATGTAAAGGTAAATCCTTATAAGTGTGGTACACGTTCCTAAAGATCACTCAAAACACTTTACACTTCACCCCCTGGCAGACATGTTCATGCCAACACCAACTTGACTTCTCTGGTAACCAGTCAGCCATGTTGCAATTACAACACAAAGGCTATGCATTCATATATCCACCACTGCCTATAGTACTCAAGTACTCATTTCTACAGCTGAGTGAACTGAAGCAGCGTGGAGTGAACATAATGATTCAAATCCCGGTCTTCACACCATTCTAAACACTATCCTACTGTACTGGGCTCCTACTGAGTGCTAAGGACTTTTTAAAGGGTTGATTGTAACAGTTACATTTGTGGCTTCAATATGATTGGCTTCAACATGAATACACTACATGAATACACTACATGAATACACTACATGCAGACATTTCTTCCAACACTTTGCTCACAAACTAATTTACTTGTGATTCTTGATGGGAATGTTTTTAATGTTCTGTTTTGTTTTACAGGTGGTGAGCTGAAAGTGGTTAGTTCAATGGCTAGGAAATGTTCATCACATGTAAAGAAGAAAGCTGTGTCCTGCCACGGTAAGTAAGTTATGAGCTGAAAGTTCAATGGCTAAGAAATGTGCATTGCATGTAAAGCTGTCTCCTGCCGTGGTAAGTAAGTTATGCTGACAGGTTTTACGTGCATAACTCAGTTACTTTTGCTTAGTTAGTATGAAGGAACTTTTTTATAATAAATACTATTTATTTAAATGTAGTTCATGTCTTAGTACCACTTTTAATACTTTCGAGGCCAGTTTCTGAATTGTGATTGACTGTTGGTTAAAGTTGTGAACAATTTAGCTTCATTTTGCTTAACTTGTACATTATCTCGAACGGCAAAGTACATTTGTATTTTTTATTTTAAGACATTTAAAAAAGTACTATATTTACCTTTATTTGAAATGTAAAAGTCATTTGTATTGTTAAATGGCAAATATTTTTAAAGTCCCCTTTTAATTCATATTACACTGTGTCGCCATTTTGAATAAATTAAACTTTTAAAGTAATGGTCCCAAGTTTGTTTTCACTAATTTTCATTCACGTAGTACTGAGCAATTGTGGATTTCAGTGATAGTATTTAAGCATTAATTCCTGGCATCCATTTAGACAATTATATAATGCTAGCACAACAAACAAGAATTTGAATGCTGATTAGAAAAAGAGACATTATTGGTGTTTGTTTTGCATGTCAGGGAGCATTCATGATTTTGAGGATACAGAAGTGAAGAATTTGCGCAGGTGCATGCTGGAATGGTATGACAAACACAGAAGAGATCTTCCATGGAGGAAAATAGTATGTGGAAACAATTGGTAATCAGACTGCTAACAAAATATTCTCAACTGCAGTGATTGTAATATCTAAAGAAATTCTGGCAAGGTGTAGTTAACCAGACTGACTTCCTATCAGTTAAAACTTGTCTGGTAATCAGTAGTAGCTATGTTGATCAGGTAAAATAATATATGCATATGTGATGTAAATACATATTATTGTATGGAACAGAATGTAGGACACTGAAATTAACTAAAAATTTAATTACCTGAGTATGTATCTAGACCCAACAGTCTACAAGAAAAGATGCTGCCTTGAGCTTTTAAAAGAGATACATTAATACCAAAATGCTTATTTTAAATAAACCTAAAATATACATAATGGTAAAAAGAAGCCCATAAACTGAAAAAATTCAGAACACTTTTCCATGCTCTGTATATGTCTAGAAATGTACTAGAGAAAGTAACTTGATAATCATGTTTAGCAAGAATCAGTTACCTTCAGTGTAAACATTTTTACAGATCAACATATTAAATTTGTATCTGTTTGATATGGTCTTGTTGTTGTTACAGACAGGAGACACTGATGTCAATCAAAGGGCATATGCAGGTCAGTTAAGATAATCAACATTATCAACATTTGTCTAGCTGTCTGTATGTTATGTCTGTCCGTCCGCCTGTAGCTACTCTCCTGCCCGCAGTACCTTGGAAAGGCCTAAACCCAATATATTTGTATATTTTACGATTTCTCGTTAAGAACCTTTTGACACTACTATTGAATAGTTATAACTTGTTTCTACATCTCCGTGTTAATCTGCACTGTCTGTGGCCAAGTGGCAATCAGCACTGTCGTGCCTTGTGTGGAACAATAGCCACCAGAGATTTAGCTAAATGTGTCATAAATAATATATAATTTGTTTTCCTTCGTGCAGTTTTGATGGTAAAGAAGCTGTTCGAATTGTAAAAAATTAATTCATAGGTTGGTGTTAATGGTACAGTGTATTATGATTTGGCTAAAACAAAATAAATGCTACTATAATGTTTGGAACCTCCAAGAATGAGTATGTGAAGTTTCCACTTTAAGAATAGGTTATATTTTCTGTTTTCATTTGTGTTTATTTGTTGGTGTTTTACTCTGTCGTGACTGTTGGTTGTAGTGTGGGTGTCTGAGATAATGCTACAACAAACTCAAGTGGCCACGGTGACTGGCTACTACACCCGGTGGATGCAGGTATCCACAGCTCATACCAGGAATAAATTATAACAACGTGAGATACTAATGTTGGAAAAATCCACATATTATTCCTTGGAGGTTGTCAAGATCATGGTAGCTTTTCATAGA
This sequence comes from Lamellibrachia columna, assembly GCA_963662155.1. Classification (NCBI taxonomy): domain Eukaryota; kingdom Metazoa; phylum Annelida; class Polychaeta; order Sabellida; family Siboglinidae; genus Lamellibrachia; species Lamellibrachia columna. Next base: position 22,787,567 of record OY759265.1, on the reverse strand, counting down.
AAATGTATACAAATGTTGAAAGGAATCAGTACCAACCTATAAATTGATGATTAAAACTACAACATTTATCATCACAATTACACAAAGGGAAGAAAAAAAATTATTTATCATATATTTAAACAACCAAATTTCTACAGCTATAATTCCACACTAGGTACGTCAGTGCTGACTGCCATTTCGCCAAACATTGTTTGTCATTTGATGACTAAGGATAGTAAGAGATAGTGTTAGGCACCTTTGTCTGTTTGTAGCAGGATATAATATTCAATATCTCTACAAAGGAATGCTGTTCATGGGCTGTATATAACCATATGCCAATATTTATTCATACACCTTAGTAAACTGGAGCAAATTAGAATGATCGCAGTTTTCCAGACTTTGAACAGCAACATGATGATTCGAGCCATATTCCTCTAAATTGAGATTAAAATCGAATGCTCTAGTGCCATGCCTCACAATATAGATCGAGGTTAAAAATATTAAAGTGTGCTACAAGGGAAAACTTAGCCAACCATATCTAGCACAGTTAGAAACTACAACGAGGGAATAAAACATTGCAGCCTCTTTTACATTATCTTTATAGCTTCATTTGCTGCCTTGTTTGTTGTGGAAATCCAAAGTGATATAATTCGTTTGGTTTGTAGAAATGGCCGTCACTCGAGGCCCTGGCTACAGCCACACTTGAGGTATGATCAACTTATGTTATTATCAATTTAGAACATACAGAATAAACAGTTACTTAGCGGCCATGTTTATGCGTGTAAAGTTATTGTAAATTTATTGTAAATGCACAGAATGTTTCCAGACTCTGTATTTGTTGCATAATCAGCAAACCTCAACTCAGTTTTGTACTGATTGGTTTAGTTTAAGAGTGTTCCTTTTCTAGAGTTAGTGATCGAGTCCATAACCAGTTACACATTTACCCCCAGTGTAGAATCGTATTCTTTCCCTGGCATAGGCACCCAGTGGAAGCGACCTATGGCTTATTTATCTCATCCAAAAGACACAGACAAAGTGGAGTAAACTAATTGTCCCAAGTTTCAAAACAGCAGCAGTTGAACTCTGACCCCGGTCTTTTGACTCGACAGTCTGGCTCTAATCACCCAATAACTGCACCCCACTCGGTTTAATGAAAACAATATTGTTACTTTTTTTGTGATTTTAAAATACAAAAGAACAGTTATTTAGCAGCCTTAATATTTTCACAATATTTTTTTTTTCAAGAATGCGTACAATATTTCTGCATGAAAGTTTATTAATGTACTTTGGTGGTTTGTGTCTGAAGGAAGTGAATCAGATGTGGTCAGGTCTTGGTTACTACAGTCGTGGCAGAAGACTACTAGAGGGAGCCAGCAAGGTGACAATGTTTGTTTTTAGCACATATTCATAAGTTGGTGACTCAGAGTAAAAGAAGAACAAAATTATACATGCAGTATATTATTTGACAGTAGGTGGTTATTTTATATTTGGAAAAAAACACTAATCTATTGAATATAGACTACTCCATAAATAGACTACTCCACAAACCTGCTCAAGCGACCATCTGCATTAAGAGACCACCTGTCACTAAGTAGCACAGTCAACTCCTCCCAAGTACCACCGGTAAGACCACCTGTAATGGTCCTATATTAAGAGACCACTTTTCTACCATCCATTGAGTGGTCGCTTAAGAGAGGTTTGACTGAATAATACTTGTTTTATTAAGGCGATGCAATATGGTGAAATCAATTATTGTTATTTCTTATCACAGCTTGCTGAATTTTTAGCACAGTATTAACTAAGCATGCCTGAGTGCTCTACGAATACCAGATTTCATTTGCCTTTCCTTTGAACCATCAGGTGACAAGAGAGATGGGTGGCCAAATCCCAGACACAGCCGAGCAGTTGATGAGTAGTCTACCAGGTGTCGGTCGGTACACGGCGGCGGCCATTGCTTCCATCGCATTTCAGAAGGTGCGTCAATTGCTACAGTTTCATTATTTGACACACTAAATATACATTTTTTATTAGACAAACTGTTCAGTTTGTTTCGGGGGGAGGAACAGAAAAATAAGAGATGAACAATTTTTACTTTTCCTGTATGAATTTGCTATTGTTAGTTACTTTGTTGACTATACAGTAGGTGGCACCACCATTGTTGCTAGATTCTCCATGAGGCTACAATTCAAGATAACATAGCTATTTCAAAACAATGTAGGCACTGGTTATTCTATAGATCAAATTAGCCATTTTGTTTCTTTTGTATGTCCAGTGTAAAACTGTAAGCTCAGTGAATAAAGTCATATTATATAAAAAAAAAGTGCAATTAGAAAGGCTGTGAGTTATATTTGAGAAATTAAGCTTTTAGATGAAAAATTGCCCATATTTTCCACTGACACACTGTGGAATTCCAGGATATGTGTAACAACTGCATGTAGCCCAAGTGTTGCATTCAAATTACTTTTTATACAACAGCTGATTTAGCTAACGTAATAACATTAAAGACCTTTTGTAAATGGAATTACTTTCATGATATTTCTATATGTCATTCTCTCTGGGGCAGTTTTATGAGAAGATCACAAGATATTTGACATAGTTAAAGATCACCTGTCACAATACTACTTACAAAATAAAAATTCCCAAACTCCATCCATGTAGCAACTCTGCTGAAGTTGCAGATCACCGGGCTAGTTGACGGCAATGTGAACCGTGTGCTTGCAAGAATGAGAGTCATAAGTGCCAATGTCTCCCGTCCACTAGTCACGGAGTTAATATGGTAAGCATTCATAATTACTTGCTGTCTCTGTTTTAATACATCTCTAAAATATTTTAACACAATGTTTTACAATATTTAACAAGATTCAAAAAATTTTTACAAGATTCAACAAGACTTGCCATCCAAACCAAGATGACGAGTTCTAGACAGCAAGAGGAGCCATACAAACCAACAAGCTCTAGATGGCAAGTGGAGCCAGCCAAACCAACAAGCTCTAGACAGCAAGTGGAGCCATCAAAACCAACAAGCTCTAGACAGCAAGTGGAGCCATCAAAACCAACAAGCTCTAGATGGCAAGTGGAGCCATCCAAACCAACAAGCTCTAGGTGGCAAGTGGAGCCATCCAAACCAACAAGCTCTAGATGGCAAGTGGAGCCATCCAAACCAACAAGCTCTAGACAGCAAGTGGAGCCATCCAAACCAACAAGCTCTAGATGGCAAGTGGAGCCATCAAAACCAACAAGCTCTAGGTGGCAAGTGGAGCTATTGTTTTATCAAGAGTCCAGTAAATTATTTTCTGTGTTTTGATCAAGTGACTGCTGTAGATGCCAGCTTCCATACCGGAGATGTTTTGGCCTCCCATCGCATCATTAGATCATATATGTCATGTGCAGTGATTACTTAGGTATCGTCTAGTTGTTGAAATAGTCAAACTACCTGTCAGTGGAAACAAACCATCTACTGAGGCAGTGAATCAACATGTTTGCATCTTCTGTAAGATCTTTTAACTGCCCTGACTTAGACGCTATGGTTGAATGGACCTCGGTATGTCTACTAAAGGGTATATTTTTTCAACTGGGGTGCAGTAGTGAGGCAGTTAGATCACTGGTCTGTCAATCAAGAGGACAAGTCCACCTCCTGCCGTTTTGAAACTTGGGCAGTTTCGTTCATCAAACATTACCTGTGTCTTTTGGAAGAGACCCTAAAATTGGTTCGTAAACAATCCAACACAGGGGGCAGATGTGTAACTTGTTGTGAACTCACACATTCTAACACAACAAAATAGTCAGCTAGTTGAAGGTGGTTGTTAACTAAAACTTCTTTTTTGTTGTCCCGTTATAGTTGAGATTTCAGTCAAGTACTATTTCATTGCAAGTAAGCATGGTTGACCAAATTTGGACTTTAATTGGTTGAAATTATGATTTACACATGTGGTTTAAATCCAGTCAATAATATGTTTTGGCACATGAAGTGTCTGAAATCTTCCAAAAATATAAAACCTTCACATTGTATAATGTTGTGCTTAAAAGGTGTCAAGTCTACAATAAGCATAGTATTTATGGTTGAGTTTTGAATGGGTTTGAACCCTTCTGGACAGGTTTTGGAAATGGTTGTGTCCAAAATAGATCTTGACATTTAAACTTAATAACTTCACCAGTTTCTTCATCATGTGTAGGTCAGCAGCCGATACACTGGTGGACCCTGAAAGACCAGGTGATTTCAACCAGAGTCTGATGGAACTGGGAGCGACCGTCTGCATGCCCAAGAAGCCACTATGTGACTGTTGCCCTGTCCAACATCTTTGTCTGGCCTACAGCCAAGTAAGAGGGGTCTTTTTGTCAATACTGTCCAGAACCTAATGTGTGTCTGTTTGTCCTTTTTGACACAACAGAATGCCATCATGAATATATATGCTTTCAAAAATGATGACAGATTTTAATGAATATTGTATCCGAATAATGCTGGCATCTCTACCTAATCTAAAGAACTGCTGTTTGTATCCATGTGAAAATGTGGCTAAAATGTACAAGTCCTTGATGTATGAACATGAGAAGAATCTGACGTTTTCTTCAGTGTCAAACATAAAGACAAGTTCTTACATAGCGCTGTATCCTGTCCATATGACCACTCAAGTGCTTTACACGTCACCCCTTGGCAGACCTGTTCCTGCCAACACCAACTCAACTTTTCTGGAAAGCATTCAGCTATGCTGCAATTATTGTACAAAATGTAATCATATGCATATTTCTACTGCAGTCTGTAACCAGATACTCATTTGTACAGCTGAGTGATGTGATAGATAAATGAGATACCTATTACTGGTCTGCCTGTGAAATCACTTGATGAACAATTGCTGCTGTATAAACTAAACATATTTGATTGGCAGGTGTTGAAAGCAAAGAGAACATCCGCCTCGAAGTTGGGTCAGGTCACATGTGCCACACTCCTGCCACCTACTGAATGTGGTAAGAACCAATGTCACACGGATCATTATCTTCAGTTTTCTGTTATGCAAAATAACGCTGACTCCAAAATGACACTGAATCCAAAATGACACTGACTCCAAATAAAACAAATAAAAGATTCTGTTGATATTTTCTTTTTTAATTCCATCCGCAGTAATAATCATAATATTGTTATACACAGTAAGCAGGCACATGGACATTAGGACCAAAAAGTGGTTCCTTCAATCGTCATTCAGTGTGGATTAAGTACTACAGTGATCCAAGCACCTACTTTCATGTTAGATGATTCAATGTACTATTTAGAGAATTAATTGACACATTGCTATGCCGTCATGGACACATATTATAGCCGGCACTTTACCAAGTTATTTCTGGCACTGTTCTGTTTGTTTTGTGCAGATGTTGAAGATTGCTGCCTCTGCTCTAATAAGCAGTTTGACTCAAGGTAAGTTTATCACTAAGTGTCTCCTTAATAAAAAGTGTCTCCTTTTTAAATGTCACTTCCAACACTTTGTATAAAAGCAAGCATCTCAAGACACATTTAAGGTACTAAAAAGATATCTGCCTGTAAGTTGATTCTGTATTCTGTTACACTCATATGATAAAATTAGTTTGTTAACTGTCAGAATACGTGTTGTGCTCAACGGAGCTTTGTGGACCTTCACAAAGACAGTGAAGGTCCTGAAAGCTCTGTTGAGCACAACAATTATTGTGACAGGTAACAAACTTATTTTTCAATATTAAAGATATTTTCATAGATTAATAAAAAACAATATATTGTGAATACATTTACCTACTGGCTAGGCTTTCATTTGTTTTAGCCTTGGGGTACTGAATTACCCCTGGAAGAACAAGAAGAAACCCCCGCGGGTGGAGACGACAGCTGTGTGTGTCCTACACAGGATGAAGAGAGGAAAGAGGCAGTTCCTCCTGGTACAGAGACCTCCCACAGGTGACCAGACCTATTCCACTACAATCATTTGTAATGTGGATTATAGAATAAATCTGGTTCTTCATTGTTACTGTTTAGATAAATTATCCAGGCAAATAATGACTGTAGCAGTTGTCAGGAATCTTTTGGAGTTACTAACTGATTCTTGCTTTAGCTGCTGTTTTTGTTGGAGTTCTTTGTCATTCCTCTTGTAGCTAAGATAGAAGTGACCGCGATATTAGTTTTGTGCATTGTAAGGAGTATTGCAGCCAGGTAACATCAGAAATAGCAATAAGAGCAATATAAAATGAACATAACAGACATAGACTATCAAAGCCTTGCAACTTTTCAAACAGGACAAACCAAGTCGAAACAATGATGTGTAGAGAGTGTAAACTTTTACTGAATCATAGATTTTTGGTCCATTATCTTGGACCTTAAATTAAAAATTACATTGGTCTGTCTTATCACTCTTGTAAACTTTGAACAACCTGCTGCATTTTGTACAGGACTGACTTTTTAAAAGAACAGTTTATTATTAAAAAGAATCATTTTGATTACTATAAGACCAAAGAACTGCGTAAGGAAAATTTCAAAATGAAACCAACAACGAAGGAGCTGTTTATTAAAAAATTGGTCTGACTCTCGTTGCAGGTCTCCTAGCAGGGTTGTTAGAGTTTCCAAGCGTTGTCATGGAAACTGGGTGCACAGACGGGCAGTGTCGGAATGCGGTGGAGACACACCTGAGGAAGAACCTGGGACTGGGAAAGTCTCTCCTCGATGGAAGACAACAAATTAGCCGCGTGGGTGTCAAACATTTACATTTAGACAGTGACTGCCCTATTTGTTATAGATATGATTGTTTAATATGTCAGGGAGCCAGGTCACAATGTGTGATCCCAGAGTGTCGGTTTTATAAACACACACACGTATGCATGCACACAGGCACGTATGCATGCGTGCACAGACACACACACACGCACATACACACACGCGCACACACACACACACACACACACACACACACACACATCTGGTCAGATATACATATATATGTCACCTAGTCACAGAAAAAAAACAGACTAACAGAGTGGTTGTTTTCAAGGGTGTCCATTTTTGAGTGGTAGATGCTTGGAGTTCTACTTTATATATAAAACACAGTGCTCTCTTTTGCAATTTATAGTCTTCCCATATATTATGAAAATAATGTACTTTGTTAATTATATAACAACATGGTGTCTGACGTGGCAACATTATATTTTATGCACGTGTATGTGTTTATGCCCATATGTAATTTAAATAACATTACGTAGCACTGTGTTAATGATTTCTGCAGGTTAGTCACATATTCTCACACATCCGTCAGACTTACGTAGTGGACAGTGCGCTGATGGGTCATGAGGTGGAGGCAGACGTGGCCAGCAGTGTCCCAGCCAGGAGATGGGTGGCCGCAGGGGACGTCCACACTGCCGCTCTCTCAACGGCCATGAGAAAGGTACAACTTCTTCTTCAGGTGCCATGTTTGGTGACATTAGCGATCATCTCCCTCCACGCAATTCTGTCATTTGCAGCTAGGTGTCATTGGCTGGTCTTTCAAGCCATTTATTTAAACTACCAATTCATTTTATTAACTGCCTGTCTCTAGCTTTGTGTTTGATTTTTATTCAGTCAGTTTTTTCAATCCAACTGTTTCTCAATATATGTCCTGGAAATATTAACTGTCTTGTCATTTCAAGTAATTGCTGTTCTGCTCTTAATAAACCTCTTCATTTTTAATGTTTTGTGTTCAAGATATGTTTGGTAACATAATTTTGCTACTGCCAATTATTTACTTGGCGATAGGTCGTTTTATTTTGCGAAATTGCTTAGTTCTGACAACCACACCAGATGTCGCCGCTTCTGGTGCTAGTGTCATAGTGGAGGAATTGAGTACTGTATACACGTTAGTGGTTGTCAACATGGCTAGTGTAAACATGTAATTAACATTTTCTTTATACACATGTTTTGCCCATCAAGTAATCACTTCAGCCGAGAGCAACTGGATTTTGTTAAGCGTCTGATTCACTTTTAGCGGCGAATGTTAATACAGCAGAAAATCGGAATTATTCAGTCCAAGCTAATATATTTAATTATACTAAGCTGTTGATTCTGTTATCCATGATTCTTTTAAGCACAGTCCACTGTAATAGTTCATGAATCATTGTTTATATTAAGATTGGGAACATTTATTTTGCTAATTTCAAAGCAGTTGTTCTGTGAAAGGTTGATCTTGGTTTTCTCACAACAAAGAAATAGTAGAAAAAGACAAGGAATCTAATTACCATTTTATTTAGGTTCTGAAGGCATTTGACGACAAGATGGTGGAAACGCCGAAATCAACCACAAAGGTAACCGAAGAAAGCATAATGCATTCTTGAAATATCTTGTAATCATCAACTGATCAAGCCAGTGTGTTTCTGTTGATGAAACATGACTGGTTCATTGAGAGGTGAAGGGTGTAGGCGGACTCCAGTGCAGTATGGTCAGTTGAAGCCAGGCCTGGTCAAATTAAAGTTGAAACGTCCAGCAGTAACACATGGGGGTCGTCATGCAGTGTTTAAGGGGCTGTCCACTCTAATTGCAATGTTTCTTTTCAGCTGATAAGGTAGGGCTGGTTGAAATGTGACTTAGAAACGTAAATAAGGCAGTGCGTCATAATTTGATATGTAAATAGCTGTACAGGTATCTAGTAATTAAATTATGATACTTGATAAACAGCAGGAAATGTTATTTTAAGTAGGTACGTATCAAAATAGTATGTACACACATAATAGTATACCTACCAGTATATGAAAATGTTTGGAAACGTGAAAAATCTACAGACCAGTCACCGAAATCTAGTGTCCAGATTCAGGACCGTAGAATGCCTTAAAAAAATCGTTGCCCTAAGCATATCTGATAATTAAATTATGCTATTGTAATGGTTATTAAATGTTGTGTGTGGATTGTTAATGTAGTATTTCTCTGTGAAGGTTGAAAGTAAGAAGAGAAAGAGCATCAGGGTCACATGACTCGCAGCATCAGGGTCACATGACTCGCAGCAAGAAACAGCCGAGTCTGGACAGTGTCTTCACGACGTCTACATAACCTACCAGTATAAGTGGTGTATGATGTCTGTCACTGCTAAGTTGCACCAATTTAGAGTACTTTTGATGTAGTTGCATTTATTTACCACACATTATATAGATTATTTTTTATATTTAAATGATATTTTACACCTTTTCGTGCTGTAGTGCGTTGTGTGTAAATAAACTGGCTTTACGATATTCTGTTTTGTTTTAATGTTACTGTGAATGTTTTACTTCCCCGGCATAGACCCACTGACTGTACAAGTGACCCACGGGTTTTGATACACAGAAAACGTGGAGTGAAAGAAATTGTCCACGTGTTTTGTAAGATATATACTGATCAATTCACCCATGTAATCAACACACATTTGAGCCCAGCTAACACTTTCAGTAAGTACTACTTGGGGAAGGGAGTATTTGTGTGGGACTACTTTGCAAGGAACGCTGTGGTAAATTAGCGCGCCACCCGCGACAACATAATTCCTGGCACATGCCTGGGTACCGTAAGTGGAATCGCCTCCAGGAAAGTGCATTCTACAGAATACTTGGAGATATCTTCGGGTGGCCTTTCTTCGAAGATTGTTGCTCCTTTGTTTAGCATTGCTTGTGTGTCCGCGACATCATTGCTTGTGTGTCCGCGGCATCATTGCTTGTGTGTCCGCGGCATCATTGTTTTGTGTCCGCGGCATCATTGTTTTGTGTCCGCGGCATCATTGTTTTGGATAGCGTCGTTAACATATATTTAACAAATTTCTTACGATAACTAAGAAATTAAATTTAAATGGTGTTTGCGCAGCCAGTGACAACAGCTGAGTGTCCGAAATGGTGAACAGAAGTATGATACTTATGTATGGTTAACCCTGAATCAGTATAGTTATTACACAGAAACAATATCTTACAAAAGTATAAATTACAAATCTATAACTTGTGTATACTACAACATATACTATTTATTTGTATTGATTTTGTTAGACCTAGAAAGATCTAATTTGTACATTCTGCATCCAGTGATGTTTTTGTGTAATGAATTCCATAATTTGGTTGCAAACTACTAAACCGCTCCAATAAAATCTTTCAGTAAATAATAGTTATATAGAATAGTTCAGCGTCGTGTTGAGTATGCCGTTACACAGAAATGTTTACCTAATCCGAATTAGATGCAGAATGAACGCATAGCAGCGAATCGCTACGTTGTGTATTCCAAATAGCACCGTTGTTTGTCATTCTCTTCAGGTTTGAGTGTAGAAATCAAACATGACAACCAGACACAACATGCCACTCACACAGTTCTCAGTATGGCTACTCGCCTTGTTGCTAGTTTGTGCGTCTGGGATGTGGAAACGCCCGATCAGCGACCGCTTTGATAATTCGGTTGATATTGAAAGTAACTTGACATCGGATCAGACATGACCCTGTGTGTTGGTGTATCGCCTGCTCGAGTCCTTGCCCCGCCTCTGTGTCTGCTTGTCTTGAAACACATGTTGGTGTTTCAAAGCGACGTAGAGCTTCGTGTGGCACACAGCGTTAGCAATTGCTGCAGTTTAAAAACAAATTTATGCAGTACAATAAAACCCAGCAGTTATGTAGGCCACAGGTGGAGAAAATGGACTTTTTGTACAGAGGGAAGACCGCATACATAACGTTGATTACGTTAAACCTCCTATCGACTTAGAAATGGTAATTATAGATTATACATAAATGTGTGTCCAATGTACCAATACGGCTGATTGTAAGATAGCGACCACATGCAGCAGTTCGATCGACAACGTGTGGGGAGGCCGGAAGGGCACTTTGTAGGAGCAGACGTAGTTGTTATGCTTGACTAACACCGTCTCTTCGTCTAGTGATCCTAATTGGTGATTTGAGGAAGTGAATACCGTAGCACATCATCGATTGTGACGGCGGAATTCCTGGAAAATACTGATACACAGTAAGTGTAATCGCCTCCAGAATATTGCATTCTGCACCGCACTAACAATCTACAGGTGGCGGCCTTTGTGTGAAATGGTGCGACCTTTCATTATTGGTTTTCGGAGTGTTTACTAAATACTTGGAAGTTTTGTAGTGTGAACAGTGACGTATCTAGGATCTCGCAAAGAGTAAGGCCAGGGAGGGCAAACAAACCAGTAATTATGACAAGATTATGTCAGGATTAGAATGCAACACATATTATTGGCGTCGGCCAACCCCCTCTCTCACCCTGTGCGTGCGTGCGTGCGTGCGTGCGCGTGCGTGCGCGTTCGTGCGTGCGTGCGTGCGTGCGTGCGTGCGTGCGTGCGTGCGTGCACGCACATGTATATCTGCGTGTATACGTGCGTTTGCGCACGTGTATCATAGTATTGTCACCGTATATATATATATATATATATATATATATATATATATATATATATATATATATATATATTATATATATATATATATATATATATACACATATTAACTAGACGTCTTCCTGCGAAGTGACAGGTGTTCCACGTATTGTTATACATTAAATATGGTATTTACGTTTATCAAGGAGGTGATGACACTCGATGATCTTTACAATGACACAAGTCAGATCACACCTATGGTGACGATAAACCGTCACCTCTATTTAACTGTCACAGGCAGCATAGTTTTGTTAGTAATCGTGTGCGTATATGATTAATAAAACCTGGTATGTGCCAAGAGCTGCTGGCATACGTCTTCCGCCACCTTCTGTTTCATTCTGACAGAGCGGATGAGGATCAGTTACGGTGCGCGTGTTGCGTTACGTGCGAGTCGATGTTTTATGTGTGTGGAAGAGCCGGCACCTGCTCGGTGTAGATGTCTTCCACGGACAGAAGAATGCGGCATGGTTCATCTGTAGCTGGAATGTGTGCGTCGAATTCCAGAGTGCGTTGTACGGACATCGCGCCAACGTAATGTTCTGCTCTGAGTGAACGATGTACCCAGACCTGGTGTCATGTGAAACGACGGTACAGGTCCACGGTTGTTGTTCGGGTGTTGTACACTTGTCGTGGCTGACAAGTAACTAGTACCTCGAATATAACATTTTCCAGTGGGAACGCTCTGCTCCGGCAAATGTCCACCAACAACACCCCGGTTGCATGGTTGTCAGCAACACCGCTTTCGGGCGGGAAATACCGCTGTTTACCCTTGCTTCTACTTTTTGAATGAAATGTTTCGCTTCTTTGTAAAAAAAAAAAATTCCCGGTAAAATTTATATTACAAGTCAAAGGTCCAGATGGCAAGTGGACAAGGAAGCCATTGGCTTATCGAGAGTCCAACAATGTTCATCTACGTGTAACCCACCCTCCTGAGATATGTGTCAACCTTGTTTTTAAATATATTCACGCTGCTAGCAGTTACACAATCCGTAGACAATTTGTTCCATTCATTTATTGTCCTCTGTGAGAACGAGTACTTCCTGATATCCAATCTTCACCGATCCTTTACTAATTTTACCTAATGTCCTCTAGTTCTACAATCTTTCTTGAGTGAGAAAAACACATTTCTATCTATATTTTCATACCCATTCAATATCTTAAAAACTTTAATCTGATCCCCTCTCCTTGTCTCTAGAGTTGTTAAACCACATTCTTTCAGACGTTTTTCATAACTAAGGTCTCTCAGTTCTGGAATCATTTTAGTTGCTCTCCTCTGTATGCGTCCAAGCGTATCTATATCCTTCTCACGATATGGTCTCCACGCTTTTACGGTAGTACCTAGAACAGTATCTCCCATATTATAGTTTATATCGAAGTTCCCGTTTCCTGTATGTAGGCATTTACATTTCCCAAAATTGAATAACATCTGTAATTTTTCAAACCGTTTAACTAATTTGTCTAGATCTTTTTGTAAATGTTGTTTATCACCATCAGTGTTAACCTTTCTAAACACTTTTGTGTCATCTGCAAATTTCAGTACGTTACTTGTTATATTGTCTTCCAAGCCATTTGTATAAAATTATGTTAAGAATAATAAAGGTCCTAATACTGATCCTTGTGGTACCTCAGTCAAAACTGATTTCCAGTTTGAAACCTCTCCATCTATTACAACACGCTGTCTTCTGTCAGTCAGCCATTGTTCTATCCAGTCGATTGTGCCATCCCCGATACCATGGGCTTTTAATTTAAGTAGTAATCTTACATGTGGCACTTTGTCAAAAGCTTTCTGAAAATCTAAGCAGATAATATCTACTGGCGATCCCCGGTCTATGGACTTAGTGATTTCTTCCAAAAATCATAACAAATTAATTAAGCATGACCTTGCTTTTAAGAATCCATGATGATATGAATTTAATAATTTATGCCTAACAAGGAAGTACACCACATGGTCTTTAATTAACCTTTCTAAAAATTTACAAATCACTGACGTTAAACTATCTGGTCTGTGATTCTCCGACTTATTTCTCGAACCCTTTTTAAATAATGGTATGATGTTTGCTTCTTTCCATTCAAAAGGAACAACTCAATCCCTCTTAATGACAAGTTGAACACTCTTGCAAGTGGTATACTGATTTGTTCTACTGTTTCCATTAGTAGTTTTGGCGGAATTCCATCCACTCCAGGTGATTTATTATCCTTCATTGCCTTTATTTTCCTAGCTACCATTTCTGGAGTTACATTTAACTGCCCTAAATGGTCCAATTTAGCCTTAAAAAATTTTTATCACCATCAGTGTTAACCTTTCTAAACACTTGTATGTCATCCGCAAATTTCAGTACGTTGCTTGTTATATTGTCGTCCAAGTCATTCATATATATTAAAAATAATAAAGGTAATGGATGCTGACCTAATGTCAAGGACAATCCAAAACAATGCTTCACATGAGTCATATGTCACGATGTCCAACAGGAATATCTGAACGTAAACACTTACACAGTTTTCTGTGTCTCGGACAGATCAAACAGGATGTCAACCCTGTTTGTTTATTGCATTAGTTGTACGATGGACTGCACGTGTGCGTGACTAACTTTTGCATTTGCGTAGGCCCTATATAAGGACCTACAGCCCTACAGCCCTACAGGCATTAAGAAAAGTGGTCAGAAGAGATAGGAACTTCCGCCGAGCCACCAGTTTCGACGAACAGTGCGGTAAGCTTGTTCTGAATGGTGTCTACACTGTATCAATATAGGGCGAGTGGCCGGATGCACCAACTAAGTTGCGAAGATGATAAGTAATATTTGATAGGAGGAAGCTTAAAACGGGATATTTGATCTTATGCCCGTGAGAACGTCAGATGGATAACGCACGCGAGAGTTTCCCGTCAAATACCGGAAACTTACCAGGTCTGCAGTTTAGCAAACTGATATATTGTTTGTGTCGTTTACCCTTTCTCTAGGAAGCGGTTGCACAGCTGCAGAGACATTTCTTTCACGCCACGGCGCCCCACTCCACTGACCTGGACCAGTGAATATCTGGCTACGGATTGATTGATAAAAGGCATGAGTTTACCCACATGCTTTGTCGTCATCATGGGATTGACTCACGGTACGTTGATGCTTCGTTGGGCATATGGATGAAGCGGAAGGGGAGTGGACATGATTGTGAGAAGTTGTATGAGCAAATTTGTAGCAAGTAGAGAAGCTGGTGCGGATGAGATAGGGGAAGTCTGGACAAAGTTGACAACTGTTTTGTAGCCGTAGTAAGTGCTGGCATCTGTCGGCCGAGCATTACATTATTAACATGGTGAATGGGACCGTTGTATTTTCACAAAAGTCGTCTGACGATTGTCAGGTAAGATGCACAATGAAGCGTGACTGTATTAGAAGCACCAGTGGCCACTTACGAGTTGTTCTAATGTTAATTTCGAAAGACAGGACATTTTACCTCTTGATTTCCCGCCCTGCCTTTGTTGCTTAATGCCCCTTGCACAATTAGTATGGATTGTTGAGTTAAGGTGTCCACTCGGTGAACATTAGCTACAATATCGTCATGGAAATATATCATCGTCAATGAGCAAATGTTCGCGTTCTCATTGGATCGTCCATTGTGTATAGTTTCGTAAAATTAAGAAAACGAAGAATTCTAAAGATTCCTCCTCAATTCCATGTTTTCTTTCGTATCGTTTCAAACTCATTTTACGAAAAATCGAACATATCTAGTATTGACTGATTGGCTTGTTTGTAGCAGTTTTGCGTTTTGTTTCGGTGAAACCATCGGACAAACTACTAACTAATTTTTGGCCAATAAGAACAAATATGATCTCGATCTACCGATCAAAGTCAATTTGATGAGTTTATCAAATGTTCACACTCGTATTGAACCGACTGTGAATATTATTTAACTATCAACGAACCTGATTCGCAGTGGCCTAAATCATTTGAAGAGAGGGTCTAAGACGTCAAAAAGCCGCCACAAACCGCCAACGTCAAAAGCAAACTAAAGGTCAAAGGTCACAGTGAAAGCAGGCACAGCGAGAGTCAAAACAGGGCGCGTATCAATATTTAATTTCCAGTGGCGATAATGCTAAAAAAATGTCTTTGCTAAGCACAAATGTTGTTTATTTTGAAAGTTTTGAAAATCGAATAAGTTAATATCAATTCTTTCGTTAACCCGCTAGAAAGATTAGTCAAATGCTGTATTTTGTTCTCCAGAAAAATCAACACACAAAATGCTTCCCATCACGTGGCGTCAAAAACAATTACATCATGTCTTCATGCGCGAGGGATCCTACAGTCCCCGATTTTAGATTACACAGCCACTCGATTTTTTATCTATGCACCGCCTGGGTATCGGTGTCCTCTTTGTACAGGGAGTTGAAAATCGTCAAAACAGGATACTGTCTCAAAATCGCCGGCACTTCATTGGCTTACCATGTAAAAGGAAGTGAAATAGTAACTGCCCCCAAGAAGTGACAAGGCGGGCGAGAAGAGGGACGTGTCATTACTTGAGTTCCGGTTTCGTTGTAACATTTTAGATTCTGGTTTCTTACAGTTACTTGCACAATGGACGTTTTATGAAGTGGACACTGGTTATAATATGTGGTGACTACAACACAATGTTGGACACAAACTTAATTTCCAGTGGGTGTTTGGCAACCTATGCACCTGTCATAGACAGAAGGATCCCTGGTGTGTGAAGACATAATCTAGTTGGTTTGATCGATATATGTCGGGGAGCATCGTTCGTTTAATTTTATCGATAAGGACATTATGGTAGTCGACGGAAACTCTAACACAGGTAAGTGACACAAGAAACAACACGCTATATGGCTTTCGTGAAGTGTGTATTGCGACACTGCGCTGTGTCCAGAATGACGTGGATCAATTTTACCTTGGTTTCTGTTACCAATAAGGCAATATACTCAATGTTAGTAGGCATCTATGTAGACCATGCTGCGCTGATCAGTCACCCCACAGGGTGACGGGGCTGTGTTAGTGTGGTCAATGAGGCGGGTCGAGTAATCAGCCGGATGCCACCCATTCAGAAAACAGTAACAGCATTCAGAATAAATCGTCACGCGTGAGGTCGTTATCCTCGTTGTGAGTCAGACAGATGCTTTCCAATGCCTGTGATGTATACGGGCCTACTTTTGTTACGGTATAATATACGTGTGTTTCGTGTTTTGTGCGTGCTTGTGCGTGTGTGTGTGTGTGTGTGCGTGCGTGCGTGCGTGCGTGCGTGCTTGCGTGCGTGCGTGTGCGAGTGCGCGTGCGCGTGCGAGTGCGCGTGCGAGTGCGCGTGCATGTATCTTTCTGCATGTTAGCGTGACCCTGTTGGCGCCATTGTTCGAGTACGCAAGTGCGTACGCGTGTGTACACGGGACATGCCGACATTCCAGGGCATGCAGCGGTGTTCTCGCGGAGTGAGTGGGAGGCGAGACAGCCTAGGCCTGGCGTGGAGTCGATGAGGAACACGCCGCGGACCGTCATCATGCACCACTCGGCCACGCGCGGCTGCACCGACAGGTCCAGTTGCTCTGCTCTCGTCCGCAGCTTCCAGAGGTACCACATGGACACCCACGGTAGGACACAGTCGATGTCCCACAATAGCTTTACAGAACACAGTTTGGAACTAATTTAAAATGCCCACCTCACATTATGAAACAACGCTATACGCTGTGCTGTAAATGCATGTGTATGCAATACTTCTAATTCCAAATTCATTAATGATGTGCCATTACTAAAATAAATACATTATAAAGAAACCTGCTTTATAGGGTTTCTGATATTGCCTAACCTTCTGCTGGAGTCGTATTTACAGCATTGGTCAGGTTTTACGCCTTGGGCTGTAATTTGTTATTGTGACGAACCTCAGGACGTGATGCTATCAATACATGTAGTTACTTGTATGGCGTCGGAATTATGAATATTATCGTTTCTTAATTTCTAGTTAGCAAATGCTAAGATCAACTGTACCGGTCTATTGTTTGATTCCGCTGGAACTTTATGTAGCTCTTGCAAACTGTTCAACTCTTACAAACCGCTGCACACAAGATTTAACGAGGTTGCCATCCAAGGCAAAGGCCCAGATGGCAAGTGAACTAGGAAGCCATTGGCTTATCGAGAGTCCAATATGTTTCAAACACCGTAAACATTACTGCGAACCGTTTCTACGAATCATCAGCACACAGTTTGAATGACACCGTCCGGCGACTGTGTTTGTTCAGGATGGTTGGACATCGGCTACAACTTCCTCGTCGGCGAAGACGGCAACATCTACGAGGGCCGAGGCTGGGACAAGGTCGGCGCCCACGCCCGGGGACATAACAGCGACAGTATCGGTAAGTGCAGGTCGATTGATAACAAACAGATGTTCACGGTAAATCCACGGTAACGCCGGAAGAACGCAGCGACAATGGCATAGGCCTTGCACCGGTGTCCTCCGTTTGCCAGTCTTTGGGATGAGACACTAAAAGCCATATGTTCCTTCTACCTCGTGTCTATGCAGGGGAAGTAAACTATTCCACACATTATGCAAACATGTAACCTGTCGTGGATTCAGAGATTGGTTGTCTCTATCTCTAAACTGGTTCTTGCTCCTACAGCTCCGAAGGCAGACTCTAGGACAGAGAGCAGCTTCAGCAGCTTCCCTGTCGGATTTTTTGTTCAAGTTAATCTCAGCAAATGAAATTAATCCGAACCGAAACAAATAAATTATAAAAATAACCGCATCTGCGGCACAAACTTATTCAACTATGGTGGGTACTTACTGAAACCCACGCGTTGTAGGCATCTGTGTGATCGGTAACTTCGAGGAGCGGCAGCCAGCCAGGACAGCGCTGGACGCCGCGCAGCGAGTGATCGACCTGGGTGTGAGTCTCGGCAAGATCTCGCGCTCCTACACGCTACGAGGACACCGCGATGTCGGCTCAACACTGTGTCCGGGACAGTACTTGTACGACATCATCCGTCGCTGGGCTCACTATAAAGCATAATGCCATATGTGTCTCACAATTAAATGAACTGAAGTAGTTTATGACTTGACGAAGTTGAACGAATGTTTGACTGCGTTAGTCGTGTGCCCGATATATGACAGATGTACATAATAATAGTATGACTGTGTCGAAAATACAAATATTCTAGAGGAAAAGGAATAGTGTGTTGAATGAATGAATCTTTATTTTCAGCAATAATAATATAGACAAACATAATAGAACAACATTTAATAACTATAACATTTTCGAAAAAAGGGCTTATACTTATGTTACTTGCCCTATTACAAATACAAATACAAATACATAGTACTGAATAAAATACAGTATACAATTGTACGCATGTGACAGTTTGTCTTGTTTTCAAAACATGGTACATCAGACTTATTGTTCATGTCCATTTATGGCAGGCCGAACGTGAAGTAGTAACTTCAATTATGTCCCAAATCAATTTGAATTTGCAGTCAATTATCGAAAACCACCTCAATAAATTTAGATCAAAAGTATTATTTTATTGATTATTGAATGCGAAAGAATGTAATGTCCAAAGAGGCGGCCGCAGGATTTTTTCTAGCTCGGGGGGGGGGTGGCAAACACATTACCACCATATAATTTCGACCAGAAATGTTTACACTTACCAAAATGATATAATTAATTAACAAATATTCTAGATAATATCTTTAGCACAACTAGTAAACAACTTACTCGCTATGAAACCTATATTTTATTTTAAATCCAGATCTAGCGGGCAAATATCCCTCCTGCTCCGCCCAACCCCACTACGGACGCCTGTGAATGTCTACTTGCACGGTACAGGGTTGTACTTTACACGGTACAGGGTTGTACTTTGCACGGTACATGGTTGTACTTTGCACGGTACGTTGTTGTACTTTGCACTGTACATGGTTGTACTTAGCACCGTACATGGTTGTACTTTGCACGGTACATGGTTGTACTTTGCACGGTACATGTTTGTACTTTGCACTGTACATGGTTGTACTTTGCACGGTACATGGTTGTACTTTGCACTGTACATGGTTGTACTTTAAACGGTACAGGATTGTACTTTGCACGGTACATGGTTGTACTTTGCACGGTACATGGTTGTACTTTGCACGGTACATCGTTGTACTTTGCACGGTACAGGGTTGTATTTTACCCGGTACATGGTTGTACTTTGCACGGTACGTTGTTGTACTTTGCACTGTACATGGTTGTACTTTGCACGGTACAGGGTTGTACTTTGCACTGTACATGGTTGTACTTTACACGGTACAGGGTTGTACTTTGCACGGTACATGGTTGTACTTTGCACGGTACATGGTTGTACTTTGCACGGTACAGGGTTGTACTTTGCACGATACAGGGTTGTACTTTGCACTGTACATGGTTGTACTTTACACGGTACATGGTTGTACTTTGCACGGTACATGGTTGTACTTTGCACGGTACATGGTTGTACTTTGCACGGTACAGGGTTGTACTTTACACGGTACATGGTTGTACTTTGCACGGTACGTTGCTGTACTTTGCACTGTACATGGTTGTACTTTGCACTGTACATAGTTGTACTTTGCACGGTACATGGTTGTACTTTGCACGGTACATGGTTGTACTTTGCACTGTGCATGGTTGTACTTTACACTGTACAGGGTTGTACTTTGCACGGTACATGGTTGTACTTTGCACGGTACATTGTTTTACTTTGCATGGTACATGGTTTTACTTTGCACGGTACATGGTTGTACTTTGCACGGTACAGTGTTGTACTTTGCACGGTACATGGTTGTACTTTACACGGTACATGGTTGTCCTTTGCACGGTACATGGTTGTACTTTGCACGGTACATGGTTGTACTTTACACGGTACAGGGTTGTCCTTTGCATGGTACATGGTTGTACTTTGCACGGTACAGGGTTGTACTTTGCACGGTACAGTGTTGTACTTTGCACGGTACAGGGTTGTACTTTACACGGTACAGGGTTGTACTTTGCACGGTACAGGGTTGTACTTTACACGGTACAGGGTTGTACTTTGCACGGTACAGGGTTGTACTTTGCACGGTACATGGTTGTACTTTGCACGGTACAGGGTTGTACTTTAATTATCGTGTCAATAAAGCCTTGCCGATAGCATTCGTTGCGTAAACAGAACCGAACACTTCGGCAATGTTCTGTGCCGCATTAGAACAGGCAACTTGCTTATTGGAGTCTCCGCTACGTGTCGTCACGTAGACAATAAGCCAAACGGAACGTGTGTACGTCTTAAGAGTTCATAGTCCACAGTGCGATGTAAACTCGGTGCATCTATCGCTCCACTTGCGCAAACTCACTTCACAAGTACATATTTATTGTTTGTCTAACGGTAAGACCAATATTTATTGCGTGAGGATTGGAGTCCTTTGTGTTCCTTTTTTTTGTATATGCAATCACTTGTCTGTGGAATGTGATCCAGGGATGTTTCACAACAAGACAAACATACATCGGCCATCTGAAGACCAGAGCGACGACAAAGGTACGGGACGACGATTGGCCGTGGTAGGAGCTGCATCAATAGCCCGCCTTGTGGACAATGACACGATACCAACAGTGCAACTGAAGGTCTATAAAGTGGTACTTGTTGCTGGAGTCTTGTATTTATCAGAATGTTGGACTTGGACAAAGATGTCAGAATGATTTGAGTGGTGCCTGCAGCATAGTATTATGTACATATAGTTGGTTTCTTGGGATACGGTCGGAGGACAAAACCACCAACGATGATGCTAGAAAAGGGTCTGGAAGAAAGACGCTGGTTGAAGAGAGATGTTTGAGATGGTCAAGACGAAAGCAGAACAGCTAGAGCTGTTGAAATACGGCATTCAGTAGGTTGTGAAGATCAAGAAGAAAGCAGAGAAGAAGCTGCATGCACGGCATGATGGAACTGTGAATATGGCATTGTACAGGGGCATTCAAGTTGAAACATGTACAGGTGTATTTAAGTTGAAACATGTACAGGGGTATTCAAGTTGAAACATGTACAGGGGTATTCAAGTTGAAACATGTACAGGGGTATTCAAGTTGAAACATGTACAGGGGTATTCAAGTTGAAACATGTACAGGGGTATTCAAGTTGAAACATGTACAGGGGTATTCAAGTTGAAACATGTACAGGGGTATTCAAGTTGAAACATGTACAGGGGTATTCAAGTTGAAACATGTACAGGGGTATTCAAGTTGAAACATGTACAGGGGTATTCAAGTTGAAACATGTACAGGGGTGTTCAAGTTGAAACATGTACAGGGGTATTCAAGTTGAAACATGTACAGGGGTATTCAAGTTGAAACATGTACAGGGGTATTCAAGTTGAAACATGTACAGGGGTGTTCAAGTTGAAACATGTACAGGGGTATTCAAGTTGAAACATGTACAGGGGTATTCAAGTTGAAACATGTACAGGGGTATTCAAGTTGAAACATGTACAGGGGTATTCAAGTTGAAACATGTACAGGGGTGTTCAAGTTGAAACATGTACAGGGGTATTCAAGTTGAAACATGTACAGGGGTATTCAAGTTGAAACATGTACAGGGGTGTTCAAGTTGAAACATGTACAGGGGTATTCAAGTTGAAACATGTACAGGGGTATTCAAGTTGAAACATGTACAGGGGTATTCAAGTTGAAACATGTACAGGGGTATTCAAGTTGAAACATGTACAGGGGTGTTCAAGTTGAAACATGTACAGGGGTATTCAAGTTGAAACATGTACAGGGGTGTTCAAGTTGAAACATGTACAGGGGTATTCAAGTTGAAACATGTACAGGGGTATTCAAGTTGAAACATGTACAGGGGTGTTCAAGTTGAAACATGTACAGGGGTATTCAAGTTGAAACATGTACAGGGGTATTCAAGTTGAAACATGTACAGGGGTGTTCAAGTTGAAACATGTACAGGGGTATTCAAGTTGAAACATGTACAGGGGTATTCAAGTTGAAACATGTACAGGGGTATTCAAGTTGAAACATGTACAGGGGTGTTCAAGTTGAAACATGTACAGGGGTATTCAAGTTGAAACATGTACAGGGGTGTTCAAGTTGAAACATGTACAGGGGTATTCAAGTTGAAACATGTACAGGGGTATTCAAGTTGAAACATGTACAGGGGTGTTCAAGTTGAAACATGCAGAAAAGAGTGTTCCCAAGAAAGGGGCATTGTGTCGAATCGATAGAGGCGTTAAAACCACGCCAGCCTGCCATATATACAAGTAACTGAAACTGCAATGCCTTTGTCTAGTTGCTAATGACACTGTAGTTTGTAACCGTTATGGGAATATTGCATCGGTTATGACCCGTGCTCGAATTGCTTTATTTGTCAAAATGTCAAGTAATTGTTGCATATTTTGGAGCATTTGGTACATTTGTCACTATGTTTATTAGTTTAAATTTACTTTCTGCCGCCCAGCCACAATACCACATATATCACAACGCACAATGAACCTGCGTGTGGTTTAAATTGATTTAATTCAATTTATAGTCCACGGCCCCTATTAACATACTGCGCCACATACCATGTTCGACAAAACTGCCTAGTATGACGGTGTGTCATTCGAGGCCAGGCGCAATAAACCTTTCATTAAGGTCATTAATCCCAACGCGACCGGACTGCTTGTAGCTCAAAGTTCGTCCGGTACTGTTGACCTGTCCGACTGATAGCGGCCAGTGGTTGTCATAAGCTGATTTGTACGCAAGTGTGGCTGATGTACACGCACGCACGCACGCACGCACGCACGCACGCACGCACGCACGCACGCACGCACGCACGCACGCACGCACGCACGCACGCACGTACAATTATCAACACGCGCACGCATGCACGCACGCGCACAGGCACACATGCCGCCGTCGATACGTATATAAATTAATTGGCAAATATAGATTCCATATGGACTAACATGGGGGGTTCTTGTCGTTCCAACCGTCGCCTGCCATTGGATACACATGTTTTCGGTACACCATGGGTGGTCGCCATTATTGGGTCACGACAAAAATTTGATAAACAACCCTGAACATATTCATTGTCAATGCGTTCCCCTTCGTGTATTTTCTACCCACAACGCTGCCGTGACAATACTATATTGGGTCTATATGTTATTCTTTGAATGGACTTATGGCTGTCTAAATGCATGTTGTGGCACTTGTTGACAACGAAGTGTATGAAACCAAAAGCCGTACGTCACTCTCTACGTGGCAACGTCGTAGGCCTATGAGTTTGTAAGACCGCTGATAACACATTATATAGCGCGTTTTCTTTATTTTCCATAGCTGGCAGGCCTGCTCATACCAACAACAAGTCAACTTCTCTGGGAAGCATTAAGCCACACTGCATTTACTGCACGAAATGTTAGCATAAATTAGCCACACTAGTACAGCACGGTGCTCATTTATACAGCTGGGTGAACCTGGTACTTTGCTCTACGTGACGTGTCGAACACCTGTCTTCATGATGGTGACGTATGTAGGCCTATACCTTTACTTATTGAAGCATGACATAATCGTGATGCCGTTCTTTCGGAATAAACCATCGACTTTGGAAACACTTGTTCGCAGAAACTGCTCTATGGGTCGACCACTTGATTTCTTCGGAGCTAGCTTATTCAACGTAACGTTTTCCCTTGAGTAGTTGTGAAATTATTTTTCTTTTAATCTTAATAAAGGTTTCTCCTCAATAAATTTTTTTTTGCTAGTCTCATCTCAAATTCATCTTGCGAAAAATCAAACCTACCCAGTATCCTCTGCACCATGATAATCATCAGACAAACTGTTCAATTAGTTAATGTTTGGTCAAACATTAATTGAAGTAAAAATGGAAACCCTGAAATGTCGCAACTTTTTCATGTTATCTGCGAGAGGATGGAAATCATGCTCGTGATCGGCATTGACCCACAAAGTGTTTACTATTTTGGATATCCACTATTTTGAGCCTTACCAAATTTAACGACTAGAGTCAATTCTTTCGATTCTTAAAAAATATAAAAAATACGCATTTTAGTGTTAAATCTACTGCAGATGTTACTTAAACTATTCACGCGCTACATATTTAGACATCAACGAACCGGATTCGCGACGGTTAAGGATGGACTTTTAAATAAAATAACGGATGTTCTTCTTCCGGAGGAAACATGTAGGCTGAACCATTTTAAGAAACAAAAGTTCTTGCCACATCTGCAAAATTTTTTACTCGTCCTCATTGAAGAACTTACTATACACACCGTAAGAAAAAGGGCCATTTATTTCCCGCCGAGGAAGCGAAATATAAACCTTATTGTTTAGATTGTGGACTTAAGTTGAAGCCTGCCTATGTACACGGTACACTAGATGCATCCGGTTTCCAAGTCTTTGTAATCTATCATTTATGGTACAGAATTAATGGCTGCCAATTTCTTCAGAAGAAAAATCGCCCGATGGCCGTATAGCTGAAACAAATCTTCCTTTCTACAAAGTAATACCGACAGGATGTAACATTTCAAAAAGCATGTGAAGAGCTCTCGTATTGATCAGACTAGAGTTGTGCAATCAAACCTTACACATCCATCTTGCATCTTACACGACTCGTGTCTAACAACGAAGCACCACCCTCCTGCGATCCATCTGCAACGATAATTGCTTTCTCGTGGTTCGTTTGTGATGTCGATAACGATTTTTTTGCGATTTGAAAGGCGATAGCGCGACTTGCAAAGCTACGATGTTCTTACACTAAAGTTGTACTAGTGGCTTAGTAGCAAACACACAAAATACTGCTGAAGCATCAAACCTCCTATCGCACTGAAGTAATTATATGAATAAATCTTTGAGAAAATGATGTTTGGTGCGTCTCTGCGCACGGACAATAACAACATCCAGTGAGCAGGAAGTGCAGATCTGTAAAAAACTATCTACGTCATCGTTTACGACAAAATGGCAGCCCCATTATTTTTCTTTATGGATACTATTTTACACGTGCTTTCTTTTAAAATTACAGGTGCATGTCAGAACGGTGTGTAGTGTGTACACGTGGAACTATATATTTATATGTTTATATTTAGGTTTTGGTGAAAATAATGCGTTGCATTATCCTTTAAGTAGGCACACAATTTAGGGCAACGTGTCATTTTGGCAATTGACACGTTTGCCCCAGGACGGTTGGACACCAAACAGCTTGGCAATGGGGCATATTGGCAGTATGATATGTTGGCAATGGAACGTTTTGGCAATGAGACAGTTAGTCAATGGGACTATTAGGCAAAGGGGTATCTCGGTACTTCGCCATTAAAAATAATCAGAAAACTGTTTTGCTACTTAAAATGTGTGCTGTGTCTTGTGCGATCGAACTTTGATGGTGTTCGATCTGCACTGGATATGTTAGTATAGTAAAACAACACACACAAATATCATCTTTTCATACAACCGTAGTTCACATTCATTCTCGCTCTATTTCACGATAAAGTGAAATTAAACCTGTACATTAGTAACAGAGCAACAATAAATTAATCTAAGCATTATCGTCATGTTAATTTAATTTGAAAGAAAATAGCAAATGAAAATTAACAATGCAGACAAATATATAACATATAAGTAGCCAAACTTAAAAAAGTTATGTTATGTTAAATTTGGACTAGTTAAATAGTTACTAGGGTATTTTAAATGTGTGGCAACTCTTTTGCCAGTGCGACTGTTACAAAGCATTGGAACATATTATTATAGCGACAGTTCGTACTCGTTACAGCTGTTTGTGTGGCTGGCGACGCCTTTAGTGCGAATATATTTATGATATTATGTGCGCCGCAAACACTATAATGTGACAGCGACAACGAGTGCCTTATAGACAACCATGCACTAAACCGTTTTTTAACACAAATGCATCGGCCGTGATCTATACACAGTACAACAAAACACGTAATTATGTCGTTAGATTTTTTTCACAATAGAGACATTGCCACGACGCATTGCCATCCAAATCAGAACATTTGTTGCTCGTTGTGATAAATTGGCGTATTAGCCAAGTAATAACCGTGTTTCTTCGGTCGGCTTTGTTTCCGTCGAATATGCAGTTTATTGACTAATAACATAATCATAATTCACGTTGTGCATCCGCCCACAGCGTGAGAGTTCACACATTGCTGCAAGCGAACAATGCATGCGGGTAGGTCAGCCAGGCGCCGCCCGACGCTCCGAGGCGGTGCAACGCGTGGCGGCTACGGCGGACAGAGCAGCACAGCCTCGCTGAGCGACCTGGCTGGGCGGATGGTGTGGTATGCGCTTTGCTGGCGCCGAGTGCCCTTCCTCGTGCGGCGCGGCCTCACACCGGATGTTGCAGCCGCTGGCGTCCGACGCGTCGCCGGAACTCAGCATCAACACGCCGAAGGCCAACAGGCAATAGTCGCGCACATACTCGGGATTGTCGGCCTCAAAGTCCCGCCGTTGCTACAACTGTCAACGCCGCCACCAGACCAGCGGCGTCGATACTCGTGTGCGGACGGCGGCCACAGTGAACCAGCGACGAAACCCGATACACCGGCTGACTCGCGCGATCGCTGCGGCGAAATGTGAACCGATCAAAGGCTGGAAATTAGAGCGGAGCCGTGTCAGCCCACGCCAGGTCGCCGACAGCGGGAGACACAGCCCTGTCGCGACGGGAACAGCTCGTGGTTCCGTTTACACAAGTACGACGACTATCATTTCCAGCAGAGTCGCCAGACGGCTCAGTCGCGGCTTCAGTGTAGCAAGGTCAAAGGTTGAGCTAGCGAAGACCCGATACGCTAAAGTGGCAACAAAGTATACATTACCGGTTGCGTCTACGCCACTACCGGACCGTGTGTGTGACGGTGTCACACGCGTGGGAACCCACCGAACGGATACATACTAACTACCCGAGATGGACAGCACATCCACAGGCAGACGCTACCTCGAGGAATAATGCCCGAAATAGGTGTCCAGTGTATGTATAAGTTGCGTAATCTGACCGAATTTGTTAGGTAAATAGATGACCAGTGTACAGTCCAGCAAGCTAGACGTATCCGCCGGTATCATCATCATTATTACGCTCTATTTTCGTTTGCCTGGAGGGAGTTCGCGGCGATGCCACACGTCACACCCTGTAAGGTAACCACGTTGTAAACACACTGCTTTGTTGGCAGGTGAGACCACGGGTCGAAGCGGCCGTCACGGCAGAATGGAGCGCCGTCCAGCCGGCCTGCAGGCGCCGTACACGACGGCCAACGCCGCTGGCGCGTCCCCGTCCGCGCTCTCCTCGCCGTCCGTCAGTCGGAGCGGATCGCGGCGAGCCTCGCCCGGCCCGCTCGGCGACTCGTACACGGCGGCTATCGAGCTGTCGAACACGTGCCGGCGTTTCTACGTGGCTCGGCTGCATTCGGCGAAACGGCTGAAGGAGAAACTCGTGGAAGGAGGAGAGAGAGGCGAGGGAGACGGAGGGAGGAACGAGCGCAGACAGCAGACGCCGCTGGACAAGTCGATGAACGTGCTCAGGAAGGAAATGGTACGTACCGGTTTATTACACGCTTTTGTATTGGCAAATGATTCAACGAAGCGTTTATTAGCGTGTATCGCTGATTGATTCAATATGTTACAGGAGATGCGTACTCGGAGGAGTCGTGATGTTTTATTATTATTATTATTATTATTATCCCTGGTGGAATTGAACTTTGCCTTACTTCCCGCATCAACTATAGTGAATTTTGAACTCATTTTGCTTATGGCCAATGCGCGTAATGCCATAACAGTTTGTTTTCATATCTGACACTTTGAATAATATATAACTATAACAATAATACAACAAATAATATAATATCAAACATGTCATGTTGCAACTTGTGCAAAATTGCGAAACGTAGTTTATTTGACAAAAAACAACGATTTACTGGTAAATGAATAAATGTAAAAACAAGTTATCATATAGCGCGGTATCCAGTCCTTGGAACTGCTCATAGCGCTTTACACTTCATTCCCTGGCAGACCTGTTCATTCCAACGCCATCTCGACTTCTTCTCTAGCCGACAATTGCGCGAGCCGCTACGCTGGATATTGATTGGAGATACGACTATGACTGATGAATCCGCCGCGACTGGACCCATGTCCAGTCGCGTTAACTATCGATAACATCAGAATCTGATAAAGTAATCGCCGTCGTAGTCTCCGGCCGATAGTCTATCGTCGTCCCACGATACTACACCGTCAACTGAATCTCTGCGGTCGGTCAATTCCCTTGGTCACTTTCTGATTCCTCCCATCCTTGTCTTCATCTTTGTTTTCTCTCCTTCAACTCACAATTATCTGCAGCTTGCAATGACGCCGGTTGTGCCTCAGTCCAAACTGAAAACATACAGATCCAACGTGCGTGCAGTACTACTGTACGCTTCAGAAACGGAGACGAGAGCCGATACAGAGGTTTTGAGGGAAGGTGCCTCAGAAGATTCCTGACAATACGTTGGTAACAGCGAGTAACACACAAAGAAATCGCAGAACGCTCCAACATCAACGACAACGTCGATGAGTGGAAGCAGAGAAGGTGGAGCTGGCCTGGCGATGTTCTCCGCGTGGACGGAAACAGCCTTCAGCACGCCTTCCCTAAAAATCACTGAACGCACCAACATCATCGACATCGTCGATGAGGTGAAGCAGAGAAGGTGGACATGGCTCGGCCATGTTCTCCACGTGGACGGAAACAGCCTTCAGCACGCCGCTGTAAAATGGACACCACCTGGAAAAAGGAAAAGAGGCAGACCACTGGAGAAGAACTGCTGAAGAAGAGATGAAACTGGCTAGGAAGACTTAGATTGGTTGGTTCGCTCAAGACCTGCTGGCTGGAGTAGACTTGTTGGAGCCTCGTGTTCCAGTGGGAGCGACGAAGAGTGAAAGTGACGAGTGCCATGTTGAAGGATACGTCGAACGCATTTGTGACGTTTCACATACGAATAATATCACTTGACAGCTGACGACAACTTTCCCACCTCCATCTAGTAAGGTCCCCGACATCTGACCTAGTTCTCGCGCTGCAGTTGTATATTCGTATAAAAAAACTGTCCAATATTACTGGGAAGTGTCGGGCTGGAGTGATGCAAGAGGTTCTGCACGTGCGCGTCGTTTGACCTCCTTCTTCTGAAACACACGGTCATAATTTTATGCACTTTCGCACGGCTGTTTAATTGAGCAGAAGCATATTAATGTATACTCTATTAGCCATAGGTGTTATCCGGCATAAGCACCACTTTTCAACACTTTCGGTAATGTATTGACTTGCGTCGCGTAGGTGTACATAATATTATATCCCGAGACCAAAGATCGACAGCAAGCCAAAGGGTACTCATTCACCGCACAAACAGTGTTGTCGTGATTCATGTTGTACGTGATTCATGTTGTACGTGAATTGATTAACATTTGGTCTACTGGTATTTTCTGTTATATTTCGTAAAACTCTTAATGTCTGAAACTGCAAGAGCCAATTCCCACGAAATGTGGAGGAAGACAAGACCACGCAAAATGATGTCATATATCAGTAGGTTATCGTGGACGTAACACTATAACGGTGTTACGTCCAGACGTAACACTATAACGGTGTAACATCCAGACGTAACACTATAACGGTGTTACGTCCAGACGTAACACTATAACGGTGTTACGTCCACACGTAACACTATAACGGTGTTACGTCCAGACGTAACACTATAACGGTGTTACGTCCAGACGTAACACTATAACGGTGTTACGTCCAGACGTAACACTATAACGGTGTTACGTCCAGACGTATTTATCTGGAATATTCATGAGGGGTCTCTTCCTGAAGTGGCATGACAACGGCTGATTTAATTAACTAACTGTTTGAACTATGATCAGATGTCACCACATCGTTTCAAACAGCTAGGACAAGGGTTTCCAAACCGAGAGTCGGGGACCCACGTGACCATGCCGTTCCGCGGGGTCCACGATAAGAATACAAACTAATATTATAATGGCACATTACATGTGAAGCACACAGTTCAAATAGTATCAGCACGAAGGGGAACATTTGAGGGCCTTAAGTCGAGAAGGCTTGGGAATCTTTGTAGCTAGGACATCTCGTGGACTTTGTTCCCAGAACCCTAGTAAACCTATTGTTCATTGCTAACAATCCACTGTAGACTGGAAACGGGTCGTAGAAGTTTTCACACACAAAGACATTATCGTGATTGCCTAGTATATAGCGTTACTGTGGGATAACAGAAGTAATACCCGTCAATTTCTCGCACCGGGTTAAATCGTTTCCTGCTAGTCGTATTGTTGCTGGGACATGCGATCGTGCCACATACAGAGATCACTTATTGGGCAATCGGGGACGCCGAACCCGCCCCGCAATATAGTAGGTGTCATGGCCTTCCGAGCTACAGTGTCCTTTGTTGTTATTAACAGTTGTCTGTCATTCACCATTTCTTCAAACTATTGATGCATTTAAGTTTCTCTTTGTCTCTTGTTCTGTGGCCTTCAACGTTTCCTACATGGCCAATGTTTTTAAATATGACTATTTCTCATGATGTGTTCTATGAATTGCAATTATATATTTTCTTCTTCTGTTTCAATAACTATGTGTCTGCATTCCTGCTCTTTGTAGTGTACCTCTACATTTGTAATGTGTTTTCCTTGGAGGTTGTGCTAGCAGTACCATTAGCAACACAATCTCCAAATCTCGTTCTCACCAGCGTAATGTCGCCCGCGTTCCCCTAATGCTCCATCCCATATGCTGTGTTTGTGACCCCGCGGGTGGCGACGCCCTGGCGTTCTCCGAGTCCCAGGGAGGAATACGTCAGCTGCGGGACGGTCGACTAAGCCGCGTGATTTAGATGCCCTGCAATGTGTCGGTAATAAATCCAACACATATGCGTTCAAGTACCCGGCTATTTAGGAATCGCTCACAGACGCACGAAGCTGTGAGAAGTTGCTAACACGTTGTTATCCATAATGTCCTGTGTTATTACTGTCAAAACATTGAAACGTGCCAGGATATAATTTTATGAGAGTCGGTTTTTAAATACGTTTCTTTCGAAACAACCACCATCATCATAACATCATAATCGTTATCCCGATCTTGTCGTCATGAGGCCGTCCTTTGATAGTTGTGCACGATCATATTTCTCTATTGGTGTCGGTCCTGCAAAACTTTATCAAGTTCAGGAAGGATTAATTTTTAATAAGTTAGGCATGGTCTCCATGGTCTCCCTGATCTCCATGGTCTCCATAGTCTCCCTGATCTACATGGTCTCCATAGTCTCCCTGATCTCCATGGGCTCCCTGGTATCCATGGTCTCCCTGGTCTCCATGGTCTACCTGATCTCCACGGTCTCCCTGGTCTCCATGGTCTACCTGATCTCCATGGTCTCCGTGGTCTCCATGGGCTCCCTGGTCTCCATGGTGTCCATATGCTTCCAAAAACACCCATGTCCTAACATATGCTGATCATTATACAAGGCAATTATGGTTAGCTATAATATATTGCATGACGATATAGTATATTACGTGGCTGTGGAGTCAACACATCCTACTAACGAAGGCGATGTATTTGAGTTAATGCATCCTACTAACGAAGGCGTTGTATTTGAGTCAATGCATCCTGCTAACGAATGCGATGTATTTGAGTCAATGCATCTTACTAACGAATGCGATGTATTTGAGTCAATGCATTCTACTAACGAAGGCGTTGTATTTGAGTCAATGCATCCTACTAACGAATGCGATGTATTTGAGTTAATGCATCCTGCTAACGAAGGCGATGTATTTGAGTCAATGCATCCTGCTAACGAAGGCGATGTATTTGAGTCAATGCATCCTGCTAACGAAGGCGATGTATTTGAATCAATGCATCCTACTAACGAAGGCGATGTATTTGAGTCAATGTATCCTACTAACGAAGGCGATGTATTTGAGCCAATGCATCCTACTAACGAAGGCGATGTATTTGAGCCAATGCATCCTACTAACGAAGACGATGTATTTGAGCCAATGCATCCTGCTAACGAAGACGATGTATTTGAGCCAATACATCCTAATAACGAAGGCGATGTATTTGAGTCAACGTATCCTACTAACGAAGGCGACGTATTTGAGTCAATGCATCCTGCTAACGAAGGCGATGTATTTGAGTCAATGCATCCTGCTAACGAAGGCGACGTATTTGAGTCAATGCATCCTACTAACGAAGGCGACGTATTTGAGTCAATGCATCCTACTAACGAAGGCGATGTATTTGAGTCAATGCATCCTACTAACGAAGGCGACGTATTTGAGTCAATGCATCCTGCTAACGAAGGCGACGTATTTGAGTCAATGCATCCTACTAACGAAGGCGATGTATTTGAGTCAATGCATCCTACTAACGAAGGCGATGTATTTGAGTCAATGCATCCTGCTAACGAAGGCGATGTATTTGAGTCAATGCATCCTGCTAACGAAGGCAATGTATTTGAGTCAATGCATCCTGCTAACGAAGGCGACGTATTTGAGTCAATGCATCCTACTAACGAAGGCGACGTATTTGAGTCAATGCATCCTACTAACGAAGACGATGTATTTGAGTCAATGCATCCTGCTAACGAAGACGATGTATTTGAGCCAATGCATCCTGCTAACGAACACGATGCATTTGAGCCAATACATCCTGCTAACGAAGACGATGTATTTGAGCCAATACATCCTGCTAACGAAGGCGATGTATTTGAGTCAATGCATCCTGCTAACGAAGGCGATGTATTTGAGTCAATGCATCCTGCTAACGAAGGCGACGTATTTGAGTCAATGCATCCTACTAACGAAGGCGACGTATTTGAGTCAATGCATCCTACTAACGAAGGCGATGTATTTGAGTCAATGCATCCTACTAACGAAGGCGACGTATTTGAGTCAATGCATCCTGCTAACGAAGGCGACGTATTTGAGTCAATGCATCCTACTAACGAAGGCGACGTATTTGAGTCAATGCATCCTACTAACGAAGGCGATGTATTTGAGTCAATGCATCCTACTAACGAAGGCGACGTATTTGAGTCAATGCATCCTACTAACGAAGGCGATGTATTTGAGTCAATGCATCCTACTAACGAAGGCGATGTATTTGAGTCAATGCATCCTGCTAACGAAGGCGATGTATTTGAGTCAATGCATCCTGCTAACGAAGGCGATGTATTTGAGTCAATGCATCCTGCTAACGAAGGCGATGTATTTGAGTCAATGCATCCTGCTAACGAAGGCGATGTATTTGGGTCAATGCATCCTGCTAACGAAGGCGATGTATTTGAGTCAATGCATCCTGCTAACGAAGGCGATGTATTTGAGTCAATGCATCCTACTAACGAAGGCGATGTATTTGAGTCAATGCATGCTGCTAACGAAGACGATGTATTTGAGCCAATGCATCCTGCTAACGAAGACGATGTATTTGAGCCAATACATCCTACTAACGAAGGCGATGTATTTGAGCCAATACATCCTACTAACGAAGGCGATGTATTTGAGCCAATGCATCCTACTAACGAAGGCGATGTATTTGGGAAATTTATGCCACGAACAGCGTTAGCCGTTTCTTTATCGGTGACCCGTTATCAGCCAACCCGTTCGTTTCTCCCACAGGGATCAGGGGTTGCTGACAGTACCCTGCCGGCGGGCGACCACTAGGGTAACCGTACTCCGAGTGTAGATAATCCCTTCTCATATTGGTCGGTTTCTGCAGCGAAAATAAACAAAATGCCATTTGTTGCCTGCGGAACCAGAGACCACTGAGTTGTCCGTGGTTCGTTTGTCCAGCTGGTCAACTTTGTTGACTCGGCCGAGTGGTCAGGAATACATGTATACATACCACCACAGTCGTAGCTAACTGTACCAGGTCAGATACGTTGTAGCCGGGACCAGGCAGGTTGTTAACGGGACTCTTAGCTGACCAGGGAGCGGCTAATCACACCATATGCCGGACATTAGAGACCCATATACTTCCTCAACGTTCTCGTGGGAATTGCGTATAGGAAAAGAAGCCCTCTTGCGGCGCACAGACGTAACCTACCGTGAGAACAGAAGCACGCATATGTAATGAAATTGCACCTTTTGCTGACACTAGTAACACAATAACACAAATGACTTAACATTAATGGGACATATATAACTTGATAAATCACTTACTACAGTTCCGACCCGTCCTGTTATAATTTGTAGTGGGTGCTGTCGGAACGTTTTGTATAAGAGAAGAGTGAAATTTACGTACGTACATACGTACGCTGTACCTACACACGTACATGCATACAGAATGTACGAACGTACGTACGTATGTATGTGCATACGTACATTTTACACATTACATACAAACAATGTATATAGGCCTACACACACATACGCATACGTGCGTACGTAATTGTACATGCAGATATGTCCACATACACTCATATACATACACTTACATAGGGCCTCCATGCTTTCAGTGGAAACACATATTTCAGACATACGTTTTCAAAGCTTCTAGCGGCGCCAATTTTTGACGCCATTCCCCGTGGCGTCAATGTCGTCATCTAAGAAACTGGATACGACTGTGCACAACTAAACCATTTTGTCTATTATCTTGTGACTAAGCACGTAATACA
The DNA here is from genome assembly GCA_963662155.1 of Lamellibrachia columna. Taxonomy (NCBI): domain Eukaryota; kingdom Metazoa; phylum Annelida; class Polychaeta; order Sabellida; family Siboglinidae; genus Lamellibrachia; species Lamellibrachia columna. The sequence continues at coordinate 22,752,606 of OY759265.1, read as the reverse complement.
ATCGTTAAATGTTCCGTGTATTTAGGACATCAATCTGTTTCACAGTCGTACGGTGTGTTCCTATACTGATCGCGAGATTGGCTTGTCTACCGTAAGCATCAATTCATTGTTTATTCGTGATAAGCTAATAGTCAGTTTGACGTTAGAGTATCTCTCTCACCCCACGCAGAGAGCGATAAACTCACTATGTGTATATTAGCTGGTAGACCGACTCGCAATCAGCCCGGGCAATCAACATGTCTGGTGTGGGGAGTTAAAGGTCGGTCATGTGAACGTCATCTCCTTCACGTAGAAAGAATGTAATTGACAGATTCTTTCAATGGAATTGGTATAATGCATAGCAATAACATAGCCTTTATAACTTATGCAATTATTTGCAGGAATAAATAAATAAAAACAAGAAGAAAAAGAAGAACACCGACTCTAAAATTCGGCTATTTCTAACAGCGCGATTAATGGAGTCACGCCAAGTCACGTTGTTCACTGCGCTTGCGCGCGCAAGCGCAGTACGCATTAGTCGACTCCTGACGCGGGATACTGTCGGCCCGTGACACCGGTAAAAATAGTTTCCTAAATATTTGAACAAATGTTGACTATCGATAACGCCATTTCTTCCCCGTCCACGTGTCATCTGTGTTTGCTGCATTGGGTGGCAATCTTGTTAAATCTTGTTAAATGTTTGACGCATGAAACTTCACGTATACAAGACGTTTTAATGCCCGAACGTCGGAATTGCTCGGAATTGCTAACCCATATATTGTTAACGAAACGTTGACCTTTTCTTCCCGTAGTGTCAACGTACGTTCCCTTGGGAGGAGTCAATATCATGGTCCTGATTATCACCTCACAGAAGCCACCATAACGCGTAGATGAATGTTGGCATAAATGAAAGACAACCGGAAAGTTAGACCGCGCTTGGAGCGCGATATGCCAACAGAACTAGTCAACACGGACACTGACGACCAGTTGACTGAGTGATCCGACACCGTCGAAGCTGGTCGCACGAGACAGGTCTATCTCCCGTCGTGCTGTTGAGCTGTACGTCGTAAACCAGTGACCCAGATTTTTTCCATAAAACGTTGACCCTCTATTTTAATCCGAGCACCTCGTTCGCGAAGCGCACCAGGTTGTTTTGATTAGCACTTGACTAGCGCCACGATGACGGAATGTTGACACAAATGAAATTCCGCCGGAAAGCTATCTTGCTTTAGTGCTGAGCGAAGCAGACATGTCGAGCAAAGTCGACTTGATTCAGAGCAGCACTTGTGATAACCTACTGATGTCACTGTAAGTCTCAATGGTTCAGTCACTGATTCGCACACGGTTATTTTTGGACAGCTGCTAGCTAGTAGACAGTTACGCTCGCATTTCTGGACAATTGCTAGCCTGTCATTTATGGACAGTTGCTAGCATGTCACTTCTAGGCAGTTGCTAGCTTGTCGCTTCTGGATAGCTGCTTGCCTGTCACTTCTGGACAACTGCTAGGGTAGCTGCTAGGCTGTCGCTCTTTTTTAGCTGCCAGACTGTCACTCATGGGCAGCTGCTAGCCTATCACTCTTTGGTAGCTGCTAGCCTGTCGCCCTTTGGTAGATGCAAACCTGTCACTCATGGGTAGCTGCAAGCATGTCACTCATTGATACATGTTAGCCCGTCTTTCCTTGTCAGCTGCAAGTCTGTCTGTTTGGGCTTGTGCTTGCCTTTAACTCCCGAGTAGCTGCCGGCATGTTATTAATATGCAGCTGTTAGCCGGCTGTTTTTGAGAAGCTGTTAGTTTGTAACCCATATTCAGCTGCTAAAAGTTGCCTTTGCAACTACTATATAATGTGAATCAATGTTTGTCTAACGGCCTTGATAAAAGAAAGGGATGTGTTATTGCACTTTCAACGCTTAATCATCAGATGCGTGGTTAGCTGCAGCAAACTGGTATTATCTGGCAATATGAACGAAATACCGTCCTGATGGAAACGTTTCTAAGAAAAAAATATGAATGTGCGACTGGCTGGACACGATCACACCCAACGTTGCGACCTATCGACTTCGCGGTGTACAGTGTTTTGATTCTTGAAACAGCATGCCTCCTGTGGATCTATCGGCCGGCCGCTAATGGCTAATTTTCCTTCAAAAGAAAACATTAAACCTTGGGTCGTGTATGCTCTAATGGAGGCTCGTTTGCTTTAACGTGTTCTGTTGTTGTTCCAGGCGTCCCTAATCGATCAAGATCTGAACCTCATGCGGCAGCTACTGACGCTGAACGAACGCATCGAGGATCTGAAATGGCAGCAGAAACTGGACGTTTACCACCAGCGGGAAGTGGCGACGCCTACCGACTGTTCGGGAGACGAGCTCGACGGCAGCGACCCTGGCGACGAAGATCGAGACACATTCCTCGGCAAATACCCGTCGCCGTCCGCCCTGTCGCTCTTCGACGGGTGCGGCAGTCATGACGAACTCGACCGGGAACGCACGAACGCTGCCGAACAGGAC
>OY759265.1:22727622-22747622 GCA_963662155.1 Lamellibrachia columna | reverse complement strand
GTTGTGATGAGCTTTTATGACGTCAGCGATATTGACAGTAAGCTATTGACAGTAAGCTATTGACAGTAAGCTATCCACTGAACTACACATTCCCCATTCATACGGGCACTATGAAAAGGCGATTTCTTCACAACAAACGGAGTTCTAAAATATTTTTCACCTACTGAAATTATATTACTGACCTGTAATAGAATCTGACACGTTATTTAGAACTGACTAGTTATTTAGAGTTATTTATTTACGTGTTTGCTGCTCGCCCGGTATACTTTTCTACCTGTCAGAGAAAGACGGAAACAGCTTGCGAAATGAGTGGTTAGTCCCTGTCCAGAGGGCGTCACTGTGGTTTCTTTATCTGAAAATATAGAGTGTAAGCTAGTTGGATATTAAAGTACTTTCCTCACATCCGATAAAGCTGTCTTAACGCCTGTAGATGTGAAAAGTGGTTTCAGCTATGGAAGCGTCATTTATCTTATTTGGTGGTGGAACGCATTGTTGTTTTGTAGCTCTACTATTACATATCTTACTCGAAACACCACCAACTCCTACTGCGAACTGGCCGTTTCGCATTCGTACACACTCCACACAGAATATACCATGTATAGATACATGAATGACAGAACACGTTCGTGAATAAACAATTTTTATTTGGAACAATTTAACAAAAATAATTTAGTTATATTTCTGCATGTTTAAAACCACCAGAAATGTTCAACATAAACTTATAAACATTATTTGTGTGTATATTATATAAGCACAACATATATAAACACAACATATATTTGTGTGTATATTATATAAACACAACATATATACGCTAACCGGAATCCTCTTGAATAACATGCCTATGATCAGTTCATTTGAGTATATACAGTTTAATCATATTATTGATTAATTGTTGGCTATGCCAAACTAATGCAACCCATATGATGCATATTAACTTATAAGTATGATACATCGTAACTTGTGTATAACCGTTTGCACGATCTCTCCAATTAAAACCAGAATAAAACTACCATTACATATATTGCCACCAAAATGTAGTATTTATACAAACTTTAGTACGTGTTGTTTTCGGTACATAGTTTAGGCACATACGTCCCAACTTACGTAATGTACTGACCGTCCAGTGGCGACCTCTACAGTTGAGTATTGAACATGTGCGTCTACTCATATATATTTCTCGTAGCTTTGGGTGATATCTCGAAATAGTGACGCTATGTATATCATGACTAATCCAACGCCCATGACCAATTCAATAATATCATGACCACTTCCACGACCGCCATTAAGTGACGTCACCAGTGCTCACCCGCGGAACTTCACACAACGCAGCGAAGTAGATCAATCAATGTTAGAAAACACTGAACACCGTCGAACTGTATCCAGAGACGACACCGGGACTTGTATATGGCTACTGCTATTCTGATATTGATCACATATGTTCGATGGACGTTCTGGGTAGTCCAGGAGGGCCCGTTCGGGGAAGTTGGCGATCGTGGAATCTCGGTAGGCGTTTGTCTCGCGTCGTCTGCAGTTCCGTGTCCTCGAAGGGGTTCCGCGGCAACTGTTCGGCGGGCACCGGTATCCTCAAAAGTTTCTCGGGGAAGGCACGAGAGTCGTTCGTCATCTCGCCGGCGATTCTCACTTTCTTTTTCGCCGATACCTGCCGTCCGAGAAACGCGCCGCTCATGGGACCGTCCGCCCGCGGGAGACGCTTCCGCGGGTGTTGTTGGTCTTGCGGGTGTTGTCGGTGTTGCGGAATGATTACGGTCTGGCCGTCCGTCATTCCAATGACGTCGAACATCGACGTCTGCGTGCCGCTGGTCGCCTGGTCCGTGCGGCGAGTCTGCGGCTGTCGTCGGTCGCCCGGCGACATGGCGACGCGTGGAATACCGTAGTTCAGGAAGTTCTTCTTCGGCAGCCCGCTCTGCTCGTTGACGCCCGTCGAGTACACGAGCAGCCCGTTCGCCTGCTGCTCCAGCGCCACGCTACCAGCGTAGTTGTTGTCGCTCGGGTACTGCAGGTACTCCTCGAACGGCACACAGGTCTGGCCGAGGTCGCCCGTGAACATCTTCTTCACCAGTCCGTTGTTCAGTTCCGTCCGCCATAGACGCCAGTCTTCGAACGGTACTTCTCGACGCCCTTCCGTTGCCGCCATAGCCAACGTCGTCTAGTGGCCTGACTGCAGTGAATACCGACAGCCGCTGAGTCAGCCGACATGACCTGATTTGACCCGAGACATACATGTCAGCACGCAATATGCCGAGTATTCTGTTTGACAAGTCATGCGTGCCATCTTGGAATAGGCAAGCCGTTACGACTCCTTATCGGGCATTTACACGGCAAGCCGTTCGTGTACGCCACCTGGTGGAAGACATTGCTCGACTGGCTATGAACGGGTGTTCAACCCCTGGCGGATATCATCGGTAGTTTGGATGCAGATGTGTTTTTCATTTCTCAGTTGGATTTGAACATGCGTTTAATGCCCGGTGGGTTATTCTTTTTAAGATAAACCTCTACCCGTTTTTTCTATAGTCTTATAAGGTATAGAAATATAAAATTATACACAGGTATTGAAACGTTATAAGAGTAAATGTAGGCCTAATGTATACTCTTATTTTAATGTAGGTTCTTGAATTCTTATGGCACATTTGGTTGGCTAAATAGGACAACATCAGAGACACGAAGGGTGGCAGACGACAGGCAGAGGCGAAGACAGCTGGTTGCGAGATCATCGGTGGTGCCCCAACGACATTCCGAGTTAAGGGATTGATGATGATGATGATGATGATGATGATGATGATGATGATGATGATGATGATGATGAATAACAACAACAACAACAACAATAACAAAGATTCTCTGTTGAGTCTATTTAAGTCCACTGCTGGATGAAGGCCTCTTCACCAATCTCCCAGGCCAGTAGTTTCCATTATGGCTGCCGTGCTCCTTGATTTCATCTCGATGCTTTCTGTTTCGCACACAACAACGATACTATGGCATTAAAGAACACCTATTTGTGCACAGTCGCTTCTGCAGCACGGGGTATCAGCACGGGGTATCAGTCGGAGCTTTTATTTCTTTCCCGCAATTTGTAAATCCCTCTGGCTTGTAGTTATGACGACGGGTTCTCGTTTTATGGCGTCATTATAAACTCTTTCAAAGGCACGATTTGCAAATTGCTCCAATATGAAAAAAAAAACACGATTTCGCTTGAATTGAAAAGCTCTTGGACAATTCAAAACCATGCGTTATTTGATAAGGGATGATGGCAGATGGTTGAAAAGGTAAATTTTCCTTATTGTATGTTAGCTATATTTATAATTAATGCCATGATTAATCATTGGAACATCAAGTTAATCTTAATGGTGGCATAGCGGAGGAAACATCGGGCTCTCCATCGAGAGAATCTGGGTTTGAGTATTGTTTGTGCCGTTTCGTAGATTGGGCAATTTCGTTCATTCCACGTTGCTCCAGATCACTCAGCTGTATTAATGAATGCCTGGCTATAGACAGTGCTGAATATGTGAACGAATAGTCTTCGCGCAGTAATTGCAGCGTGGCTGAATGCTTCCAAGAGAAGTCGAGATGACGTTGGAATGAACAGGTCTGCCAGGGGGTGAAGTGTAAAGCTATTTTAGCAGTATCAGTGACTGGACACTGCTCTATATGTTCAATTGTAGTTGACAAAACAAAGACGATGATAGATCAGGTGTTGGGGGATGTCTGTGTAAGGTCATACGTGAACAGCTACATCGGTGCCACACGTATAATCTATAGATATTAACCCCGGAAGAACTGTTCGAGGGACAAATGTCGCGAAAATGAGAGACAGTTGCTTTCTATTGCGGTACGTGGGACATCTGATAATTGTTAATACAATAACATCTACATTCCGTCGGACAATCTTTTGAAATAGCATTTTCTTTTCAGAACGAACTTTTCTAACTGGTTTCGTTAGTACAATGCAAAAACACAATACGATATAGCTAACCGGCTTCCGTCGCAAAACGGCGGATGATGCACATACCGTGTTAAATATCTATCATTATTTTTAGTGCTCTAGACTAATTGGAATAACATAATAGTATTACCAAACATTACGTCAGTTCCAAAACAAAAAAATTGCATTTGCTTTCAATAACGGGACCGGAACACCTGGTCAAAATGCGGGACAGTCCCGCGGAATGCGGGACATATGGCAAGTATGTTCATTCAATTAATAACTAAACGTCACCATAATTGACGTCAACCCGAACCATTGAAGATAAAAGGCATATCCACCTTATTCACACGGATACAAGAGAAAGAGCTTTTTGATTTAATCACGTGTCACGTTTTCCTGCTTGTGGTTTCGAGACGTCTACGTCATTACACTGAAACCTTTATTCCCAGTGCTTTCAGCATTCGTGTTGGCCTGTCCAGGTTAGCAACACGTCATGCCTTCACGAAGAGTGCTCAGGCAAAACAAACCGAAACAGAAACGCTTGCAGACCTAAACTGCACCCACGCACCCACGCACGCACGCACGCACGCACGCACGCACGCACGCACGCACGCACGCACGCACAAGAGCACACGAGCGAGCGAGTGAGTAGTGTGGTTTTGTTAAACCAAAACTGTATACTGTACATAGGGACAAAAGGAACTAGGTTAAGTGCAACTATACAAATGGTTTTCATTTAATAATTTTGCTAAGAAAACTTCGTAACAACATATATTACATATATACAAGAACAACGTTTATATACATTACACTTCACAATGAAACCTTGTTAACGAAGAATGGTACACTGCGAAAGCAATTTTATTAGACTCACAATGGTCTCATTGAACGTCATGACGTTGATGATGATGATGATGGTAATAATGATAATAATGATGAAAATGATGGTAACGATGGTGATGACACTGATTTTATCGGGTAGTCACCGTTATAGTTGTTGCATTGATACATAGTTCAACACTGATGATTTCAATAATATATGAATTAAATATATTAAATATAATAACACATTATCGCAGTCATTGACTATTGAAACCGCTGGACAACGTAAAATGCACAAGTAATGATCACACTTTTTACAAAATACAAGAGTTCAGCTAATAATCCATCACCGCATCCGATTTAGGCTCGGCCACTGTCCACTGCTACGAGACGAAGACTGACTCTTTGAACCCGTAGAACCGGAGGATGTGTTCGATCTTTCCCCACAGCTGGTTCCGTTCGACGAGTCATTGCAACGTCGAACATTATAATCGCATTATTCATCGTAGTCTGGAATCGGCTCAGCAAAATTCTGCACGCGTCTGGTCTGCATTTTCACCCTCGGGATCCCGTATGTGAGAAACGTCGTCCAGTGCAGTTTGGAGATGTTGTCGTGGGCCGCCGTGTACGCTAGCAGCGTTTTCGGGTTATCGGTGGCGTGCGGTAGGCTGCTCTTCAAGACGGTCTTCAGAGGAACGATGTTGTCCATTGGGCGACCGGTCGCCATGGACTCTACCATGGCGCTGTTCATATCTGTCCGCCACTGAACCCATTTGTGCCCGTTTCGTTTGACGGCCGTCTGGTAGTCGTGTCGCTCTGTGGTGTCCTACAAAGACACGGCACACGACTGTCAGTATATTCTCCAGTCTGTGTCTCTTTCTGTGTACGATATATGTTGTAATTGTAATATTAGTTCATTGCATGATTTGGACGATAATATAACAAGCAACGTACTGAAATTTGTGGATGACACAAAAGTGTGTAGAAAGGTTAATAATGATAGTGATAAACATTTACAAAACGATCTAGACATATTAGTTAAACAGTCTGAAAAATGGCAGATGTCATTCAATTTTGGGAAGTGTAAATGCCTATATACAGGACAGGGGAATTTGAATGTAAACAATAAAATGGGAGATACTGTTCTAGGTACTACTGTAAAAGAAAGGACTTAGGAGCAACAATAAGTGCTGATATGAAAGTTTCAGAGCAGTGTCGTAGTGCAGCTTCAAATGGTAATCAAAATATTGGGTTGATTAGGAGAAATATAACATACAAGGATAAAAAAGCTAATTATACCTCTGTATAAAGCAATAGTTAGGCCTCATTTAGAATACTGTATGCAAGCGTGGGAGCCACATCGTAAGAAGGATATAGATACGTATATAGATACGTATATAGATACGCAACTAAAATGATTCCAGAACTGAGAGACCTTAGTTATGAAGAACGCCTAAAAGAATGTGGTTTAACAACCCTAGAGACAAGGAGGTTAAGAGGAGATTAAATTGAAGTTTTTTAGGCATTAAATGGGTATGGAAATATTGATAGAAATACTTTCTCTCACTCAAAAAAGATAGTGGAACTAGAGGACATAAAGTAACATTAGTAAAGGATCAGTGTAGATTGGATATTAGGAAGTACTTGTCCTCACAGAGGACAATAAATGAATGGAACAAATTGTATACGGATTGTATAACTGCTAGCAGCATGAATATGTTTAAAAACAAGGTTGACACATATCTCAGGATGGCGGGTTACATATAAATGAAAAATGTTGGACTCTCGATAAGCCAATGGCTTCCTTGTCCACTTGCCATTTGGGCCTTTGCTTTGGATGGCAATCTTGTTAAATCTTGTTAATCAAAACGAAAGTTATTTTAGGTAAACGAACTGAAACGAACTGATAACGAAGCACCATAGACAACGCATTCTACCGAAATGTCACTTTATGTATTGCATTGTATTGTATTGTATTCATTTCCAACAGTTCGGAAGACTGTGCGTGCGTGCGTGCGTGCGTGCGTGCCTGCGTGCGTGCGTGTGTGTGTGTGTGTGTGTGTGTGTGTGTGTGTGCGTGCGTGCGTGCGTGCGTGCGTGCGTGCGTGCGTGCGTGCGTGCGTGCGTGCGTGCGTGCGTGCGTGCGTGCGTGCGTACGTATGTATGTATGTATGTGTGTATGTGTGTATGTATGTTATTATTATCATCTTTATTCGGACTCAAGATCCACAAACATGTACATATTAAACAAATTGTTAGTATGTATGTGTATGCATGCATGTATGCATGCATGTATGTGTATGCATGCATGTATGTATATGTATGCATGCATGTATGCATGCATGTATGTGTATGCATGCATGTATGTATATGTATGCATGCATGCATATATGTATGTATGTATGTATGTATGTATGTATGTATGTATGTATGTATGTATGTATGTATGTATGCACAACTAAAACGAACGTCACGGGTCGTATGTAAGATATAATGATTAGGTGAATGTAACATCATAAATAATATACTGGAAGATGTCGTGGTCGAACCAGGTAGAACAATACCCGTCAGACCATCATGTGAGGAATACAGGTTATACAACATTATGTAATACGGTTGCATTCATAAAAGGTATGCCCTTCAATTACTGCATCAACTATTACTGTATCGGTAATGTGTGCTATCATGAAGATAGGAGCTATTCGTGTCGTCAGTATAGAATTTCACAAAGTCACGCAGACAGATTCATTAGACAGCTGTCGCCATGGTAACTAACCTACACGGTTGCCATGAACATGTGACTCCTAACTTATTAAAAACACTATGTGGCACATTATATCCAAACAAATCATTAATGACATGCCTCCGTTCTTAAGCCGTCGTTACATAACCACGATTGCTGGCGATTAAGTGTGCACCGATCCGCGAGTTACCCATGAATACGGATATGAACAAGATATTGTTTATACTTCCTACCTCGGAAGACGAGCCGCTGCTGCCAAAGCTACTCTGTCCACGCTCGGGCACAAGCAAAATGTAACCGTCTCTGTCGAATTTAGGCATTTTCGCCGCCTCTGTTCACGCAGACCCCTCGAAGTGAACCACTAGCTAGTATGACACTAGTTTTCTTTTCTTCCGGAAAATCCCGCGATAACGCCACCAATCAACACACGAGCTTAATATGACGCTGTGCAATTCTGCTGGTTATTGGTTATTGTCGAGTGAATGGGCTGGCTGACTGACCATACCTGGTCGTCTAATATAACCACCGGCGCTTTGGGCGGACATCACGCCCTTGCTAGTTCCATGGAGAGACCGGGACATCAGGAAATCCTTTAAAAAGTAATGACTAATTCTCACTACAGCAAACAACACTGATACGACACGGCGAATAAAGAAAAAGCGATGGTCCGGAACGTGATGTCAACCTTACATTCGTTTCATAAAGAGTGAGTGTGTGAGTGAGTGAGTGAGTGGGTGGGTGGGTGGGTGGGTGGGTGGGTGGGTGGGTTGGTGGGTGGGTGGGTGGGTGAGTGAGTGAGTGAGTGAGTGAGTGAGTGAGTGAGTGAGTGTGTGGGTGGGTGGGTGGGTGGGTGGGTGGGTGGGTGGGTGGGTGAGTGTGTGAGTGGGTGGGTGGGTGGGTGGGTGGGTGGGTGGGTTGGTGGGTGGGTGGGTGGGTGGGTGGGAGGGTGGGTGGGTGGGTGGGTGGGTGAGTGAGTGAGTGAGTGAGTGAGTGAGTGAGTGAGTGAGTGAGTGAGTGAGTGAGTGAGTGAGTGAGTGAGTGAGTGAGTGAGTGAGTGAGTGAGTGAGTGATTGTGAGTGAGTGCACCAAAATTTATAGGCATATATATTTTTATATGATCAAAACAAAGGCGAAGAAATGTTCATCAATAAAAAGATCACTGAGCGGATTAACGTACAACAAAGTCGTTCTGTGGCAATCCTATGAATGTTGAGCTCATATATCAGTTATCTGCACGCATTGCTTCCCAAGGATTTTATTCTGGATCAAAGATTAAAGCGAGCGAATTGTTGAAACACGGAGCAGTGTCACAAATATGATGAATCGAGATAGTCCCAACACAAAACATGTGGATTACCAAAGAAAACGAATTATCGAAGAACGTACACATATACGTTGGAAGGTGGGGGGGGGCGAAGTTGTTTCATGACAGCATGTGGGGGGGGCAACATATACTAAACTTATGCCTACTCGCCACAGCCATCTCCCACGCCACCCCATCCCATAGAACAATACCCGTCCGACCATCATGTGAGGAATACAGGTGTATTACTGTCGTATCGAGTGAAACATCAAATAATGTTATACAACATTATGTAACACGGTTGCATTCATAAAAGGTATGCCCTTCAATTACTACATTAACTATTACTGTATCGGAAATGTGTGCTATTATGAAGATAGGAGCTATTCGTGTCGTCAGTATAGAATTTCACAAAGTCACGCAGACAGATTCATTAGTCAGCCGTCGTCATGGTAACTAACCTACACAGTTGCCATGTACATGTGACTCCTAACTTATTAAAACTCTATGTGGTACATTATAACCAAACAATTCATTAATGACATGCCTCCGTTCTTAAGCCGTCGTTACATAACCACGATTGCTGGCGATTAAGTGTGCACCGATCCGCGAGTTACCCATGAATACGGATATGAACAAGACATTGTTTATACTTCCTACCTCGGAAGACGAGCCGCTGCTGCCAAAGCTACTCTGTCCACGCTCGGGCACAATCAAAATGTAACCGTCTCTGTCGAATTTAGGCGTTTTCGCCGCCTCTGTTCACACAGACCCCTCGAAATGAATAGAACATTAATTGCACATCGGCTTTTCTTACGACCGAGTATTAACCACTAGCTAGTACGAAACTAGTTTTCTTCTCCGCCGGAAAATCCCGAGATAACGCCTCCACACGAGCTTAATATGACGTTGTGCAATTCTGCTTGTCAATGGTTATTGTCAAGTAAATGGGCTGGCTGACTGACCACACCTGGTCGTCTAGTATCACCACCGGCGCTTTGGACGGACATAATGTCCTTGCTAGTTCCATGGAGAGACCGGCACATCAGGATATTAGGAAATCCTTTAAAAAGTAATGAACCATATGAAGAGTGCACCAAAATGTATAGGCATATATATTTTATATGATCAAAACAAAGGCGAAGAAATGTTCATCAATAAAAAGATCACTGAGCGGATTTACGTAAAACAAGTCGTCCTGCGGCAATCCTATCAATGTTGAGCTCATATATCAGTTATCTGCACGCATTGCTTCCCAAGGATTTTATTCTGGATCAAAGATTAAAAAAGCGTGCGAATTGTTGAAACACGGAGCAGTGTCACAAATATGGTGAATCGAGTTAGTTCCAACACAAAACATGTGGATTACCAAAGAAAACGCAATATCGAAGAACGTACACATATACGTTGGAAGGTGGGGGGGGGCGAAGTTGTTGCATGACAGCATGTGAGGGGCAATATATACTAAACTTATGCCGCCGTAGCCCACCCCCCCTCCACGCCACCCCCACCCCCGGTTCCGAAACCTGTGGCATAAACGAGACACGACTGCATCTGAGAATAGCTTGCCACATAAAGAACAATTGCGAAGCTGCCAAGACACAAACGGCTTCCTCTTCCACATGTCTGGAGGGTGATAATTTGGAGGGCAATAAAATGCTGATTGACGCAGTGTTGTTCTGTGGGATCGAATGACAGACCACCGCGCACTCGACCACAACATACGTAGGACCTGATTACATGTCTTGCTCTATCGATACAATCAATTGGCAATCATATCAATATCATAGAATGGCAACCATGTGGAGTTTTAGTGTTTGGCTGGAGTCCAGCTACCTCAATAATTAAAAATTGTATACACTGGGCACGTTTGTACTGCCGCAGGAAGGGAACTTGTCATGACAACGGCGAAGAATTCCAACCGACATAATCATGTGGGGACACCTGTCTGACTACCTGGTTCATGGCATACAAATTAAGCGCAGTGATTTTGAGACGTTGCCCACTTTCCAGGATTTCCTGCACCCTAAAAATAGTTTATGAAAAAAATGGAACTGTAAATAATAATAATAATACCTCTATTGATCCAAAAACAAGGATATACATTCGATAAAACCATGACAAGGAGTTAAAAGTACAAAGTACAAAAGGGAGAAAAATACTCAAATTAATGAAAACACAAGATTTGTAACGAAAACAAAGTGCGCATGCAGAGATGTTTTCTACAGAATGAGCAACAAAAATAAGTAACTAAATATTCGTGAACTTATTTAACGGTCTGGCAGAGCAAATGTTTGTTGTGTTATTTGGATTATGTATTTAAGGTATATAAGACACATATTCATATTTTACTCTTCCTGGTTCAGCATATATTCAAGTTTGTCCCTTTTGTTTATCGGCATCTTGAGGGTGACGTCTGCATCACGTGACTTGCACAGTGGCGGTGTAACTGTTGCCGAACGAAAACAAGTATTGCTATATTATACGATTGGCCTGGATAATAACATTCACAATCAAACTTTTCGGACAAATCATGCATAACATGTCCTGATTTTTCCTTTCGTGAAAAACTCGGTAACATTCAATGTTATAATGAAAACAACAGTTTTGTTTCGTTTGAACATTTTATTACATTTCATGAAACATATTTGGCTCATCTTTCATGATATTTACACGATATATTCTATGCACAATATATTTAAATAATCTGATTGAGCCGATGATAATGATTGAGAAAATGATGATCAGAATGGCGACAACTGTAATGATGTGAAGTATTGTATGTGCATCAGAGTGATTTGTTGCTATATCTAAATCAATAACTATAAAGTTACTAGTTGGTTAGCCAGTCAGTCGGACGTGTGGCGAAAATGCGTACCCGTGTTATGTAAACGACATTATGCGACAAAATCCACTGTTGGGACCAGCCAATGACGATTTCTCGCAAAGCTCGTTTACTGAAAGTTCTTCGTAGCAACATTAAAAAATACTCAACGAATTCACTCATAACTGTCTCAGGCGTTCCCGGCCTGGCAATGGGGCGTTGGTTTTGCAGTAGTCATATCAAATGATTCTTCAGTCAGTACTGCGGTTAATATTCCAGACACATATAGCAGTCTATCGGCTTATCACCGCCTCTGGTCCATGCTCAGCATCTGTCCATTGCTGGATGCGCTGCTGCGAGGCCAGTACTGGTTCTGTGAGCTCGAGGATTGTTCGTATCTGTCTCCACTGGCGGTTCTCCCCGACATGGCATAGTGACGTCGACTGGACGGAACGACGTCATCGTAGTCTTCGTATATAACGTGGCAATTATCATCGTAGTAGTCGTCGCATCGTTGGTTGTCGTCCTCTGGGTAGTCTGGACTCGGCTCAGCAATACTCGGGACGCGTCCGGTCGGCATCTTCACCCTCGGGATCCCGTAGCTGAGGAACGTCGTCCGGTGTAGCTGGGATATGTTATCGAGAGCCGCCGAATACGTCAGGAGCGTCTTCGGGTTGTCTGTGGCGTGCGGTCGGCTGCCCTTCAGGTAGGTGCGCAGAGGGGCGACGTTGTCCATCGACTGTCCGGTCGTCATTGTCTTGACCAGCGAGTCGTTGATCTCCGTCCGCCACTGCGCCCAGTTGCGCAGGTTGCGTCTGACGGCCGTCTGAATGTCGTGGCGCTCCATCGAGTCCTGCAAAGACACGATAGCGCGACTGTTACTACATTGTCTCTTAATCTCTCTTCTCTCTCTCTCTCTCTCTCTCTCTCTCTCTCTCTCTCTCTCTCTCTCTCTCTCTCTCACTCTCTCTCTCTCTCTCTCTCTCTCTCTCTCTCTCTCTCTCTCTCTCTCTCTCACTCACTCAATTTTCAATGTGTGCGCATGCGTGTGTTAATGTAATTCACAGTGATACAGTTCATGCATAAACTATGTATCACAGGGCGAGTACTGAGTCTACGAACAATTATACAACTGAATACAACCGGGCGTCGTCAACTTAACCACTGGGCGGGTGTCTGCTATCGACTTCGCCCCTGTATTTAACACGTAACTCGGTCGTTGACGGCACAAGTCGTGTGGTTGACTCACACGTTCAGTGCTTTATTCTCAGTTAATAAAAACAACTTTTTATCAGCATGACACCCTGTTGTGCAATACGCACTGTTAGTTAAATAACTGCCAACACCCCTGACTTCATAAAAGTCTAGATGGAAATCATTATTACTATATCATAACTGTAAACGACAACGAGTACACCCACTGTAAGTTCATTTGCCGAATATAACTCACATACCTACCTATACAACTAGCTACCTATACAATTAGCTACCTATACAATTAGCTACCTATACAACTGACATTGGGAGAGAAGACGGCGACCTTGTTGTGATATCCCTGTCAATGCTATCTTACGTTAGGAAGCTGATGCCGTCAACAAGTTAACAGTCAACAACTGATATAGCTACCTGCATAACTTATACACACACACACACACACACACACACACACACACACACACACACACACACACACACACACACACACACACACACACACACACACACACACACACACACACACACACACACACACACACACACACACACACACACACACACACACACACACACACACACACACACACACACACACACACACACACACACACACACACACACATATATATATGTATATAATTATATATATATATATATATATATATATATATATATATATATATATATATATATATATATATATATATATATATATATATATATATATATATATATATCTCCCTATACGATTAACCACGCGGACAACTCAATGTCCTACTTCCCGTTGTTTGTGTTGCTAATTCCCCCTGCACCAGACTGAATGGCACAGATTCGTGTTACCGTCTATTCAGTACAAAGCTGCTCTACATGAATGCCTACTTCTGACGACGATCCACTGCTGCCAACGCTGCTGTGTCCCCGACTAGGTCGCACCGTCGCGTAGCCGAATTGGTCGAGCTGTGGCATATTGACTGTCCGTTGGTAAACTCCTGAATGTTAGACACTCCGCCGTGTTCGTCCTTGCTGATCTGCGGCGACTAGTCTGACCTAGGACCGATATATACTGACTGAACGGGAAATCCCACTCGTTCGTGCAGCCAATGAGCGACCGAAACATTCTGCGGGGCGTGTCGGTTTAGTGCGACGTCATTGGTTGCTGCTCAAGGGGAATCCCCTAACACCTGTGCTGTTTAACGTAGCTTTGGAGATATGCCCAACGTTGTTGGTTGTTGCGGGTCGTCGAATATTTTTACTTCCCGATAGACAGGGAAGTTCGACGCTTTAATTAACCTTAAAAACGTAAATAGCTTTTCATTTGTAACAGACTGCAGACTTCGGAAATTGAAGGATTTTGATTGGCCATTTTGATCAACATACATGACGTGGATTACTGCGTTACTTTTAGGGGAAAATCCCAGCGACACCGCTATTCACAATCACTGTGTGTATTTTAACTGCAACGCATGCAGTTTAATTCACGAATCCACGTTTGTCAATGAGAACATTTGAAACACGTAACTCGAGTGAAACAACAATTGAACTGCGGGACGCAGCAGTATTGCATTGTCTTCGCCGTGGACGCTTAAGCTCGGGTTTATTTTGCATGGGTGGATCCAGTGGGCGTCCGTGAGGTGCCCGGACACCCCCTTTATTTCTGCCGGATTTTTTCATCACGTCCGAATTAATTGTTGATACACCGCGAGGTGGCGCCCTCCTGCACTTGTTCTCCAGACGAGGACATTTCTAACAAACCCACACGGGATATTGTCACCAGTACTACCGCATGTTCCCAGTCATTCTGATTTCCCCCTCCCCCTTCCATCCTGCCTTATCCCCGCAGTATCCATTACGAAACGCAAATTGATTCTTGGTGTCAGTGCATTTTAGTGTATTTTCATTGTTCAGCAGTTAGCTGGTGTCAGATTTGCAAACTTGCGTGAAAGGAAAACACTTTAAGATGCAGTCCATGTTAAATTAATATATGTGAGAATGAGAAGCCACCTCTATGACGCCATCCATCTTGACATTGGTGACGGGTGACGCATTTGGCGACACAAAACAATGAGACCTCGCTGGTAATATAGAACGAAATTATTGCCATCATTGGGAAGCAGATCCAACAGAAGATTATCGGGGAGCAGATCCAATATAAGATTATCGGGAAGCATATACAATGTAAGATTATCGGGGAGCAGATCCAATATAATATTATCGGGGAGCAGATCCAATGTAAGATTATCGGGAAGCAGATCCAACAAAAGATTATCGGGGAGCAGATCCAATATAAGATTATCGGGGAGCTGATCCAATATAAGATTATCGGGAAGCAGATCTAACAGAAGAAACACGAAAGGTGTTTTTTTTAAGAACAACTTAGCCTTGTCTACCATACCATGAAGAATTCTTGGAATTTCTCTTGTGTTACTCCGCAGTTACTGAAGCAGCCATCGCCGAAAAAGTCAAGCAGGTCGGCTCGGACTTCCGAAAGATGTATCACCACACACGATGATGCTGTGAATATGGCCGGGAAGACGAATGCTGTGGCTGCTTTGATGTAGACCAGTAACCCAAAAGGCGGTGTAGACAATCATACACTGAAAGTGTGCATCGCGAAGAGTTGCAATTTTCTGTCTCTATCATGATTTCGTCAGTACTAACAGTGGCAAGGTGAGCTCCAAAGCCTTATGACAGGGTTGATGCCCGAGGCAAATCTCACCAAGTGGCTGACCTTTGCAGAACGCAATGATTCATCGCTAGGAAGCATTGGAGATGTTCGCACAACTCTACCCTACACAACCACGCAAGATCAAATTCGAATTGGTTGAATTTGTGAGGCAATGGGTGATGAAATGAATTTGCATATATATGAATTTGTGAAATATTTATATGAAATATATTACATTTTAAAACAACATATTCATGATATTAGGTTTATAGTTTATATTTCATATGCACAATCTAATGTAGTATATATATATATATATATATATATATATATATATATATATATATATATATATATATATATATATATATATATATATATATTATATATATAATAATTATATATATATATATATTTATATATATATGTATATATATATATATATATATATATATATATATATATAGTGGTCCCCTTCATATATTATAATTATATATAATATATATGAAGGGGACCACTATATATATATATATTATATATAAAATAAATTATATATATATATATATGTATGTATATATATATGTATATTTATATATATATATATATATATATATATTTCGGCTATATATATATATATATATATATATATATATATATATATATCTATATGTGTGTGTATATATGTGTATATATGTATATGTATAGGACATTGAGTTGTCCGCGTGGTTAATCGTATAGGGAGATATGTGTGTGTGTGTGTGTGTGTGTGTGTGTGTGTGTGTGTGTGTGTGTGTGTGTGTGTGTGTGTGTGTGTGTGTGTGTGTGTGTGTGTGTGTGTGTGTGTGTGTGTGTGTGTGTGTGTGTGTGTGTGTGTGTGTGTGTGTGTGTGTGTGTGTGTGTGTGTGTGTGTGTGTGTGTGTGTGTGTGTGTGTGTGTGTGTGTGTGTGTGTGTGTGTGTGTGTGTGTGTGTGTGTGTGTGTGTGTGTGTGATGGCAGTCGAAATGTTGAGAATAAGTAATATAATTCTGAAGAAAATCGTTATTCATATGCATATTATTGTGTTGGTATAAGATGATCTACTAGTAATCATGCTTTATGTGAGTAAAACAGTTTTGACTTACGAATATGTTTGTGTCTGAGATATCAAACAGAATTAAAAACGTTCAACTAACACGTCCTTGTTGCCGAAGGATTATTAACCTAAATGGTACCCGAATACTGCCGAGTCATCGCTGTGTGACAGCCTTTGTCTGTTGCTGAATGTTATCTTAGCCGCCCTGTCAGTCTGTGTATTCTTCTTTAGTCGACAAACCTGTCTCGTGGGTTCTGTACTTATTTCTATACCCACGGATCGTGTATCACTGTCATGTTCGCTTTCATGCTGTTCCCGGATGCTCTTATATTGAATTTGTCTGATACAATGACACCGCCTCACGTCTTTGGAATGATCTGTCAGACGAAAGGCCCAACTGCATAGACACACACAGTGTCACCCCACCCCAGAGAGAGGGGCGACTGTAAGCCAATAAAGAGATGTACGTCGCGGAGAATGAAGCTATGATTAGCCACACACGTTAAGATCGATATTCATAAACAGATAACGGTCAAATTGTATTAAAAAATTGTGGTTCAGTAAAGCATATTTGGGCGATTATTGGCTTAGAATTTATATATGGTTAATTTATACTATATAACATGATTTTACGATAAACAATAAGACTTTGTACCTCTAAGAAATACAGCTTAGCCTTTTCATGTCCTGCGACGATGAGTCGGCTTTTTTACACGACAACAAGAAATATAACACGGAAGTTAATATTTTGGACAAGAATATAGCTTCGGGCATAATAACTTGTTTATGCACTGTACAAACATGTCCAGCTGGTCGGAACCTTGTAAAAAAAAACCAAGGCGTTAATTAAAGGGAACGTCGCGTCAATTTAAAAGTGACAAAAACATCCGCGAACAACGATTTCATGAAAACGTATAAATTGCGCGAAAACAACAGTGTATACGCTTTCTAGTTTCAACGTACTTTGTAAGTGGCAATTATATGTACGGTGTCACTGGCACGTTACTTTATGTTGACTGATCTACGGAAAAAAACAGTGGACGAAATTCTTTCTCAATAGTGTAAGCTATAAAAACAATATAACGAAGAGCAACTATTTCAAATTGATTCGATAACTGCGAGACCTTAGTTAGAGTTAACTTAACAGAGTGGTGGTTGACAACAGTAGAGACATGGAGACTAAGAGGAGACAAAATATAAGTTTTTTAATATTGAATGGTATATGAGGATATTGATTGAAATATGTCAAACCAAAAGAAGGCAGTAGAAACAGAGGGCACAAGGCAGCATGTGTTAAGGAACGGTGTAGGTTGGATATGAGAACGTACTAATTTTCACCGAGAACAATTTCTATTTTAATAATTACAGTTTGGCGTCATGATCTGGTAGCGGTCCTTGTGGCATTGCTTTTTTACGTCGTATGTGTCGTATATTTCACTTATACTTTGTTAGGGACATGATCTCAAAACATAAACGGCAGCAGTTTCGTACAGCGTCGTTTATCGAGGTAACTTTCCAAAAAAGACGTCGTTTATTTTCCGGACACTATTCATAGTGTTGAATTCGAGCAGCTGAAGGCAGTTTTGCCTTACGACGGCTGACTATGAACGGTATGAGTGTGTTACGGCATGAAGAACGAAGACATTTCACCTGTTGCTACTGGTCGGTGTAATTTAGCGGGTTTGATATCATCACTTAAGTCCTATTCCTTCTGTGATTTTCTCGAATATTTTCACAAGCAGGTGTACAACCGGTTGACCCCTCGGTACGTAGCCACGGTGCACGAGCGGGTGCCTTGAATAAGTTTACGTAACCCATAATTTGTTCAAGGGGTCTAGCTCATCTCATAGACATGTCCATTTTGTTTTTATTCATTGAATTATTATTCGGTTTTTGTATTCACATTAGACGGTTTATAAAATTATGCATTTTTAGCATAGTTGTTCATATACGTATATGTATAATGTGGTGCAAAATATGCATCAAATGATATAGATCAACGACGTTTTTATTACAAAAACAATACGAACATATATGTGGCCAAGTGACGTAAGAAACTAGCACTACACGACATGGAAGTTTCGAATGGCGAAATGGTGGAAATAAAGAGCACCCAGTCACCAGCAATTATAGGTTCCGAGTTACGACGGAGACCGTGGAAGGTATTTATCCTTTGTGCCAACACATACAATAGTGACTAGTATGGTGTCAGTACCGATCGTATCCAGTTGGTTCAACAAAGACAGTGTGCGTTGGTCCACACTGTGCCTCGGCTGCACGCCTGGGGTCGTAGGTAGACGTTAACGAGTTAACGACCTGGTAACGCGTTGAATAGAGGGGTGACGTCGATAATAGACATCCGCCCGGGGGTTAAGTTGACGACGCCCTGTTGTATTATAATAGTTGGCAGAATCAGTACACGCCCTGTAGTATACTCTATTCAGTTTATGCATGAACTGTTTCAGTGTGAACTGCGTGCACTCATCAAGAGAAATGTCCGTACTAGTGTCGGTATTAACTCGACTAACACAATAATATGAAATCAAACCTGATCGTCGTAAGAAATGAGACAATAATTAGCCCTCATCCTGTCATTCTAAAAACTCACATGTCTGGTGTTTGTGATGTAAACACACCGCTGTGAGTCATAACCACTCACGCATAGGCACACGGGCGGGCAGTCCGGCCGGCGCACAAAAACACGAACGCAAGCACGCACGCACGCACGCACGCACGCACGCACGCACGCACGCACGCACGCACGCACGCACGCACGCACGAACGAACGAACGAAAGAGCTAACAAACAAACGAACGAACGAAAAACGCTTCAGGTACTATTCACTCGAGGTCTAATTCAAGTTGTAATCTTTCGTCTTTGCTTCCTGTTTTGTGAATCCAAATTGGGTACGGCTTTCAGCCCTTCTAAAGTAATATTCACGTAAAAGTAAACCCCTAAATTTAAACCATAAACATCTTACACGGGTATTTATGGCAAACAATGACAAAATCTTCAACCGAATAAAGGTGGTCATTAAATAGGAGGAAAAGAAGAAGCACACGTGGATATTTCATGTTTTCCAAATCCATTGTGCTCACTGTCTCACTTGTGGGGCGTGTTTACATACCACACATAATAATAATATACGCTTAGTTTGCCACCTTGCTTAAAAGCCGACCTAAGACTATTGTCTTACGCAATTAGAATACGCACGTATACATCTTGTTTGTCAGTCAACTCGATATTTTCAGGCAAATGTTATGTATATATCCGACTATTTCAAGTATCACAAATGAGTGTTTATACCATTTTAATGTCACGCATTTAAAGTGCGCACTGCGAGCACACATCAGGCGTATTAATCGCTTTACGGTGGCAGACCGTAATTCTATACATATACAGGTCAA
>OY759265.1:22697622-22722622 GCA_963662155.1 Lamellibrachia columna | reverse complement strand
CGATAACATTGTTGTCAAACAAGTAAATAAACAATCACCACTTGCCGCCATTAAAGTTAAGTACGTACGATAATCTATTCTAGACTTCAGCATGTGGTGTCAACATCACGACCATTACGAAGACCCGAATATTATACACCGCTGCGTGGGCATCTGTCGTATCGCTCAGCAATGATTCCGTCGACATAAAATCGGTTACAGTTCAACAACACGCGTCCATCTGCGATACTTGACACCGAGGGACACACGACACGGGCAATCACTCGTACCTCCATCCACAAACTGGACGTAAATGTGTGAAAGGACGTGGGATAAATCTCACACGAACCTATGGTCCGTTGTCCTCAGGCGTCACCCGTGTGGTCGACATTGGCGGTAGTTGTGACACCTTGACGTCGTCGTAAATAACAACTCCGTTTCAGGACATTACGTTCGCCCACTGATGGTGATCATCCGGCGTCCACGTGGTTGTCCTCGTTGCTGTGACGTTTACGCACACACGGGCACAATCACGCGTGAACACACGCACACGCACACATGCACACATCAAGTAACAGCACGTGTTATGCAGTACTACCCCTATTTTACGCCCACCTTTTCTGCAAAGGTATATGGCTTAATCTAATAGAGGTAGCCTATATCCCTTTGACACACACCTTCCACACAGCCATACACAAAATATACGTATTTGTGTGCACACACAAACTCTGTTAACCATAGGGCCTAGATCTACACAGGGCCTATACCCACATAAGTAGGAAAGGAGTAAAAACAAAAAAATTAAGGGCACACATTTCATTGCCGCCCAAAAAGGCAGTCGTTTCCGATCGCACGCATACATGGAAATAAATAAACACTAAAGTAAGATTTCCAATTTGCATCATATATTCTCATACTAATTTGTGATCGCATGCCGAAATCAAACACAGCTGCTCCTGGCTTGACCGCGCGATCTGGATGCATGACCCCTACTATGGATAATTATAGATGATGATCGGGCAATTTTATTATAATAATGCAACATAACTAAACAAACGCTAAAATAACAAGTCATGACATCGTAGATACAGATGCACTTTCGTGGCATTCCTTCTTGCGCGAGATTATAAGTTTGACCCGTTATATCATAGCTTTACCACACGACCGCCAAGTCAACACAGCTGCACCCAGGCAGAAATAGCAGCTATTAAAATAGTTGCGGGGAAAATCTAGCAGTTTCATGTTTCATATGATAAAAATAGCGGTTGTTTGCCCCTGTTGGCGGGTGGTCGTTGGTGAGGGGCCGCTCACAGTGCACGGGACTCGTCACCACCATCGGGTGCCGTGTTTGTTGCTGGCCTAGGCAGCCATGAACCTCCATTTCCCGCGATCACATTTATCTCTGAATAGTTCCGCTGTACGCTTTCCTTGTCCGGCTGCTAGACCACCAGACCATCAAGGATTGTAATTCTTTGCCGAGCACTTCTTCTTTTCCCCTAAATCTTTCCAGTTGTCACTAAATTATATTTTCCTCATCACTTGGCGAGTACATTCTCCGTGTGTTTTCTTGATTCTGCACATGATCTTTCTTGTATCGTTAGCTGTTTTTACAATGCATCCATTGCTTTTCCATTCTGCCCACGATACTCTAAGCATTCGTCTCAAAAACCTATCTTGGTTGCTTCTGTGTTCTTTTCTAACCATTTAGTCATCTACCGTGATTCACACCCATACAACTGTATGGGCTACGCCCATCATTGCAACACACAGTTTTCGCATTCACACATCCAATTTTGATCGTTGATGTAGGTGTCCTCTGTAGGAGTAAAGACTTCCTTGCGGAGTTGGTCCCTAACCAGAAAAAAGACAATTGCCTTCTTCCCATCTTCCCATCTTCCCATCTTCCGCCCGTGCAGTTGTGTCTCTTGTCTCCGTAGCTTTTTAATGGCTGGGGTCGCTATCCCAACGACCAACCCTTCTCCTCTACCCGGGTTTGAGGCCGGAAAGAAACTTATGAGTTATCGATTTAACTGTATTTTCTATTACAAAAAAGTGGGACATTTCGTCCAATACGCCTGAAAGAGGATCGAGAGAAAAAGCAGCATTTTCCGACCGAAGCTATGACGTTCACCCTACGCAAACTCGTAGCTTTAAAGGGGAACTGAAGCAATTTTGTGTTATGCCGTATATTTAAATATATACTATCTAACTATGCATTAATGGTGACAGATACCTGCTAATTTATGAGATAAACTGAAAAACTGATTTTGTTCGAGACAAAAATCGACAAAATACATCACTGCGTATCGCCATTTTGTTGTCGAAACGAGTGGTTTGAGTCGCGTATATCTAATCAATGTAAATTTTCGATTTTTTGCGATTTATTTCGTAAATAGGCATTCTGGAGCGAAAAAAAAGATATGGGTCTCTGTTACAAGTGTTTACACACGTCAACAAAATAGCGTTTTTGTTCGTTCCAAATAAAAAAAGTTAAAGAAATTACAACAAAACACGCACAAAATCGTGGAAAACGCCGCACTTCTCGAACACACGAGATGCTAACCAACGAGAATATGCGATAACGGAATACCGGAACTATTTTTTACTTGTTGACAAGATGGATGCATCGCTTGGGACAGTTTTACCAGATCTGCTACAAGCGATTAGTGGTTTACTGAACTTCCGTAATAGTTGTCTATCTTTGGAGAAATGGAAACCACAGACGAAGAGTCTAGTTCGACAGGCCACACGGAAACAACCGTTGACAGTCGTAAAATGTCACCGAGTGTGCGAGTCACGCTCCAGACTCCAGGTCGGCTTCGCCTTTGGCTTTGTTGACGTTGGATTCAGGAAAAATTACAACAGCGCTTTGACTGTCAACGATTCGTGACTAGGTAATGTGATGTGGTGAACCTGTGGAAATTGCGTCCCGATGTCTGCGCACGTTTACGTTGAGTCATCATGCTGCGCCGAGGAAGCTACCATGCCTAGGGCTAGGCTATGGCTAAGCAGCACCGTGTGCCCGACCGCGTTGGTGCTTGCATCACCGTGCGAAGACGATGATTTTGTAGTGATATGCACAAACAAAGCGGTGCTAGATGTTGGTCTGCTGTCATTGCATGATTTGCGTGCCGACTCATCGATTCGCCCTATAGCTAGCAGGTCAGTAATTCAATTGTTATCGAATCATTGCCATTTTAATAATCATATTTTTTCTGCATATTTCTTTTACCTAGCCCGAGGGCGAGGTCCGAACTACAGTGGCAATGCAAGCAGGCTTTTCTCTTTATTTTGTAATCTAATGAAGTGTACCGTGACTGTATTTTAATATTGGGTTTGATTTGTTGTTGAATAACATTGATGACAATAATAACATGAGGGTTTATTTAATTCATTATGTGAATATATATATATTCTTAAATGTTACCGTAATCGTGATTGTAATAATGATTGTAATCATGACTACATTAGTAATTGTGATTGCAGTAATTACTGTAATCATGATTACGTTAATATTCGTACTTGTAATCACCCCTCTCTGTAGCACACCACACCTTGTTGTTTGGTGCAATGTAATCATTTAAATAACAATAATTAACTACTGACAGTATGTAATGTTCACAGTTTTGCAACTATTAATTATGGAATTAGTGCTATCAACTAACCATGACAAATTATATTTCAGGCTCAGGAAAGGCAAGACAAGTAATCCCATCCTGCGATGTGGGAAGGATCTGTGATGTCTATTCTGAACCAAATTGAATTGATGGAAAGTTTGACTTGACACAGGTGAGTGTACTGATAATCTGATATAGACAAATTGTGAGGCACCCACAGTATGCAGCAGGTCGAAAAACAACCTGGAAAACTACAAAAATTCCCACTAAAATATTAATAACTGAATGATGTGAATGCCTTCTTATCCATATCCCATTTCTGTCCAAAAAAATGTTACCTGCAGCATCTTGCATGTCACTACACACAATTTCATTTATATTGAGACCAACATAAAATATATCAACAGTTTATTCACATAGAAAAACAATTACCAAAGAAATAAGGCTTGACTAAAAACAGTGACTTCTTACCACTGGGAAATACAACCTGGAACATGGATATCACAGTTACACACATCATTATTATGCCACAACATTATCAAATATACTGGTAGTTTAGCTTAGGAAATAATTAATCTTTATAAAGCCAAGGCATTTTAACTGTTTCACCATCATCATCTGTACCAATGGCAATAGACTACTTGTTTTGATTGGACAGTAAATGTACACCAATCATGTGTAACAATATTACTTGTTCTGACTGACAGTAAACGTACACCAATCATGCATACCAATACACTACTTGTTCCTACCAACAGTAAATGTACACCAATGATCTCATTCTGGAATCTGCACCATTTCACTACTTCTTCTGACAGTAAATGTACACCAATCATGTGTATCCAATATACTACTTGTTCTGACTGAATCTACTACTTGTTCCTACCGACAGCAAATGTAAACCAAGCGTCTCATTCTCTACCAAATACACTACTTGTACTGACAGTAAATGTACACCAATCATATGTATCAATACACTACTTGTTCTGACTGATAGTACTTGCACACCAACCATCTGTTCCAATACACTACTGGCACTAAATATACACCAATACACTACTTATTCTGACTGATAGTACATGTACACCTAACATATTCAATTCACCTTTCACTCATCCAGGGGTAGAAATCAGCACACTTTCCTGACAGACACCCCAGTATCCGAAAGACCTTGGCTGATAGATCAGACATGAGTACAACCTGTGTCACAGTTTATGGCTGTTTGGTGTGTGGCAGGTGCAGAAAAGTGACATAAGTTTTTCTCACGAATGACAAACTTCTTCTCTTTCTCATAGGTGTCGGAGCTGCTTGAGTCACCCTCGGTTATGTCGCTGTTATCACATAGTGTGCATCATCTGCACCAATGTCTTTATTCTCACTGAATCTGATGGAAGCTTCACATAGGAGTAGTCATGATCAACGTTCATTGGTGCAATAATGTCATCCGTGACTACAGCAGCATTCGCGAAGTGTCACACTTGAAATATCGTTACCGGATCAATTTGCGTTTCAGCATCAGTTGTATGTTGTGCCACAGCAGTAGTAGCAGTGATGGCACTAAAGGCGACATCCGTAATGTAAAGATTGACGGCATCACCCGTAGCGCTGGATGCTTCAAAACTAGTACCTGTACTTGTATGAACCAATGGTGAATCCTTCATCTGAAAAGATTACACATACAGTGACTTGAACATTTTACAAAATTCATCTTTTGCATAATAAAAATGAATCACAATGTGAGAAACTTTCTCTTGTATATATTATTTTTAGAATATAAGAGTGCCAGTGTCATATAGAATGTATAAAGTAATCAACCACAGGGAAAAGCATTTTCCCTATGGAGCCATCTTAATTCAACCAATGGGTCTTTCACTGATCTCTTAATGTTTTTAATGAATCTGTTTGGTCAGTTTGACGAATGCCACTGGTAACATAACCAAATGCATGTAACCAAAATTGTAGCATCCTAGCTCCAAAGTGCATTATATTATCTAATCAACATTGTACTGTTTTCAATGGGCCAGGGAGGTCAAAATTCTATAAGGGGTCCAAATTCCATAACAAAATATGGACCCATAGGTACACTTTCTATGGGGTTCCTTATTTTATATCTGACACTCGATTTAGATAACATAATGCATGAATATTGTTATTGGACCAAATGCAGATCTATGCTTGTGACATCTTTACCTTATAAATGCTGCATGCACACACACATACGTATATATATATATATATATATATATATATATATATATATATATATATATATATATATATATATATATGTATGTATATATGTAAATATATATATAATTATTAGGTATACTGAAAGCATCTGCTAGATAGTATGGTGCATGGACAAAAGCCCCTCCCGACAAAAGCCCCACAGACATAAGCTTGTTTCAATTCAATTATACTGTTCATGACTGTTGCTGTAGTACACAGAGACAAGATATTGTCATGATTATACTTCAGGCATGTGGTCAATTCCATTCCGGAATTGGAACTGACCCTCAATTCCAGTTCCGGAATTGGAATTGACTACAAATTTTTTTTTATTGAATTTGTTTTTCCAAAATTTATTTTTTGGCAATTGGAATTGATTTTGTTGGAATTATTGACTTGATACTGTTAATATTTACCCTGATATTTACTTATATTACTTTTAAAATCATATTTGTCTTCTATTAGCATGTCACCCTGAATCTGGTAACAGCCAGGAAGTTGTCAACATTACAGCATAGACACTGTCTACTCTGGTATTGAAACATTGTGACCAAGAACAATATAATCAAGCATTTGCATCAAAAAGAAATATTAAATTACTGTAACAGACAGTAAAACCAAAATCAGACCATTCAGGCCTCATTTTCTTTCTCAGTGTAGAAGGTTTATTTACAGAGATTGCCAATTAAGGGCACCTGCCTGCTCATTCCCTTTGTGTGAGAGAGGAAGCCTGCCCCACTTGAATGCAGCCCCTTCTTTATCCAAGCCTAATGTTCAGCCCACAAGTTTCCCATACTAAACATGTCACTGGTCACCTGTACAATGCTGTTACATGTGGCTGTAGGGTTTGCCCTTTGTAGTAATTAAAAATGTCCCCATGGAGAATACATGTTGGAGATTAGGATGTTGAAGACTCAAACTTTCCAGTAAATTTGATGAAATATCAATGATACCACAACTGATAGCGATATAAATCCGCCTCCTAGTATATTTGCTCCCCCCCCCGGACATCTGCCCCTTTTTTCCATGATAGTTGACAAGTGAAAATCAGTTTGCAGTTTTATCATTATTACTACAATAACATAACATTCAATGACAAGTCAAAGTCACTTTAGCCTAATGCAATGGCCTATCCCCTGGAGTGTGTATGAGATGATCTTGTCACCAGTTGTTTTCCAGGTATCATTGATAGTCAGATCAGTGGTGGAAGATGGGTTCTTGGGGTGATGCTTCCACAAACAGTGGTGGACAGTAACGAGTCAGAGATCAGCTGGTTTGGAGTGCCCCTGGTATTAGCTGCCTTAGTTTTCAGGTCCTCACGGACCTTGGCAGCTTCTATCTGTGCCGTGTCACCATCATGGTTGCAGGCAGTCTTGTTGATCACATTCTGGATCTGGAGATCAGATCAGTGACCACAGCACCCTTGCATGATCAGGATCGACGCTGGCTTCACTCCCAATGAAGAGTAATCTTGTTGGTCCCCCTTCTTGGTGTAGGAATGACACTCAAAACATGACCTCCTCAAATGCTAGTAGTAATTTCCATGGTGAAGTTATAAGTGAATTCTGACAACTCTGGCTTGTGCATCCAGTTTTATAGGAAAATGGATTCACTCCAACTCTCCATGGTAAATGCAATTCAAAAGAAACCTTGTTGAGATGGCTTCTTTCAAATATCCTCAATTGTCCTAACATGTCCAGGTCCTAATGTCACTGGCTTCTTCCACAATTGCAATAAAGATAATCCTTTGATTACAGGATCATCTCCAACTACATAAAGTAATTTACTTGGCTGATCTTGCACAAAGAACATTAATTACAATTAGGGTAATATATATATTGAATTCATGTTCAGAAATAAAAAAATAAGTTAAAAAAACATTTCTTAAAAAAACTTACAAATAATCCAGAAGCTATAGACAGGGGGCAAATGTCCAGATTTTGAATAAGGCAAGGGGCTAATGTCTGGGGGGCAAGTGACAAAGGGGCAAATGTCCGGAAGGGGGGCAAATGACCTGGACCCGATATAAACAGGGGAAACTGTTCAAAACTCAGATTAATGACCCAACTGTCCAGGGCTGTCCAAAATGTCTGGTTTTGTTAGCAAAAATCCAGGAGAGGTGTCGCAGCAGAATGTACATATGAAATGGCTGGATGCCATTTTAAAGTTTTTTATAAGGCAAACCTGATATATATATATATATATGTGTGTGTGTGTGTGCATTTAACGAACAATAATTTTTTAATCATATCTAATTAAATATGATTGTGCACACGTGACAAATAAAACTGTGTTAAAACGAATTGGATTTGAATTTTTCTTTAGCCTAGGATTTTAACGTTTTGGAATTGATTTTTTGCAAGGCGGAATTAGAACTGATTTTTTGGAATGGACAAAACAGAATTGACCCCATGCCTGATATATTTCCTTCTTATGTATAGCTTGTACTAATACTATTGTGGGTTGCCGACAGTTGCCCCCTCCACCCACGGTATTCATTACAGTGTTATCAGTCGACTTAGAATAAAATGTAATTAATACATCTCTATGAACTTCCGGTTATTACATGTGGGGTTTAATCTGATCAATAAAGAAAATTAATTTTATATAATTTTGCCTTATTGTCAAGTCACAAGAATTCAGACAGAAATTGTAAAGTGTCATTATAGAAAGCAGACATGTAATCTGACAGTGTTCAACTGGGTAGATGACGATGCCTTAGTAAGTTTCCTTTCCAGCTAGCTAGACATTGCATGGGTGAAATGCATTTTACTTAAATATTTAAATACTTTTAAACAGTTTTTGTAACTGCATTTGCACTTAATCACAATGAAAGTATTTGTACATTTTAAATATTTCCATAAAGAATTTGAAATGTAAACAGCAACAGTAGGCTTCTGTTGCACTATAGTCTATACTGTCTTTTGGTCGTGTTTCTCCCATGCATCTAACCCCCCCCCAGGCTTAGCCTTACGCTTGCTGCTTGCTCTCTAGGCATTTAGAACACTTGAGTATGAGACTTATTATGACTGTCAATAAATAATATCAAATTATTTTCTTGAATAATTTTGCCTAGTACATACGCCATGGCCCATGTTATAAGGTTGCAGTATATCCTGTAGCACTTACTGAGTTATTGTTATTGTTCTGAGTACGGCCACGTATTGACGGTACGTATCAGTCGTATGATTACGTCGAATATAAATCGGCGGATTGGAAAACACTCGTAATTATATCAAACTATTAACACTTACTCGCACTTTATTGTATTCATACATTTCGATTTACTGTGGGTCATATATATGCTGACGTTGAAGCACAGCTGTGCTTATTGGGGTGGAACTATATTGTAATCGTAGTGATAAGTCACAATGGTAACGGTAATCCAATTTACTAACCTGGTTTCGGCTCGTCGCTTCCTACGCATCGCTCTGCCCTCTGATATCTGACGTTTCCTTGTCGCAGAATAGTCTGTAGATGCATGGTCATATGCGAAAAAAAAGATCTAAGATGGAACGGTATCTTTGACTAAGAATGACATCTTGATGCTCACCGTCTGTCCATGCTCATCACATAGTCTTTTGTCTTGTTATCTGCATCGGACAAGTGCTCACTCGCAGAGCCTGCGGCTGGCGGACACGGCAATTTCCGCATTTGCAACCACATTTTCCGCTGCAAATTCTTCCTGGGAAGTCGATCAAAAGTTTTTCCTTGCATTTGTAGTACTAGTTGATATATCCAGGAGCCATCCAGTGCACACCAGTTTTCTTTTTATTCGATTTTCCATGCGTTTCGGCCGTTTTTCCGAGAGGTTTTTACTGTGTGAACGCGGTGCCAGGAGCTCGTACTCAAACCACTCTGCCGCTGAGCCCCCCGCAGAGCAATATGGCGCCGCCCAGCGAAGATAATGGCAAAGTTAAAAAGGATATTACAAGATTACCGTGGCGTTGCGCCCATCATATAAGGGTGATATATACTGTAAATGGTATGTTATTATGTTTGGGCTATGGTTGTTCAAGTGCTTCACCCCCCCTTTAAACCACATATTAAATTCTACAACGGGAACTGGCGGAAACTCACAGACATGTGTCGCCCTCTAGCGCATAATATTATGACATTAATTTATGAAGACCGCTATTTTCTTATAGGCTTCAATGAATCACTATAGCGGTTTCCGTGTTAACGTTGTTTTGCGTTGACATTATGATTTAAGATAATGATGTGGGCGTGATTAATCAAAATGTGTAACATAACTTTTCTCAGCAAATGTGAGTTATGCTGTCGGGGAGTGGGGGGAGCATTGGGTGATGGCTCCCCTTTTACTTAATTGTTTTTATTTTTTTTCGTATGCGTCACATGGAAACATGGCAAACTAATGGGTGACTAGGCTTGGTCCCCTTTGGCCTCCCCCTTTGGCCTCCCCTTTGGCCTCCCCCTTTGGCCTCCCCCTTTGGTCTCCCCCTTTGGTCTCCCCTTTGGCCTCCCCCTTTGGCCTCCCCCTTTGGCCTCCCCCTTTGGCCTCCCCCTTTGCGAGATCCTAGATATGCCATTGATCCTGTCACGCTTTCGATGCACACCGCTGCTCACAAGCAACAGCTGCTCACAAGCAACAGCTGCTCACAAGCAACAGCTGCTCACAAGCAACAGCTGCTCGGCTGAAAGGAGCTGGCAATGTTTAAACAGTCACAGCAAGATCGCGCGAGAGACTGAATGTGTATAAACACGACTTTGTTCACCGCATTTCTTCGTGTGTCTGCATTTATTCACAGTCGTGAACTCTAACACGCTGAATGGGTAACTGTATCCATAATGTAATGAAACATGGCTGTGTGTTAGAATACACCACGTTACTGTTGCTACGCACAATTGTTTCCTCACGGTTACCTACACACACGTGCACACACGCACGCATGCGCACGCATACACATACGCACGCACGCATGCAGATACAGCAATAAGCCATACTTAAACTGCAAATAACAGCGCAAGCAGCCATGATAACAAACAACTTGAATCATGTGTGTACCTAGTAAGCCGTTGCTTTACTGAAAGATTGTTCGGCAGATTATACTGTCTGAGGTTAAATGTTCTAGCAGTGCTTTGTATGCCGCAATATGTGTGCCAGCTGAGGTTGTAGTAGACAAAACAACGATACACTTGTAAGAGGAAGCAAACTGGCGCCGTTTTTATCAGTAGCCGGAATGTGAGTTGACGTATGACGCCTTGTCGGTCCACTGGACATGTATGGCCGAGCTGATATCGCAGCACGGTTAAGCAATATACTGCCAACTGGACCGCATAGCGATTAAGGAATGTACTGCCAGATCTGTAGGGTCAAGTGGATCACAAGACGCGTAAGGACTGCATTGCTAAGTGGGACATGTTGAGCCTAACGACTGAATGGCCAAATGGTATCCCAAATCAAATTCTGGATATATGCCCTGGAACATCATCCAGTCAAGTAACTAATATCTACATAATATTAATAAACTGACTCCTCGGGGCTACGGACACTTTCTGAATTCTTGATTGCAGGTGCGTTGACCAATCATCCATTCTACAGCTGTGTGGTTTACGATCCAGCATGAAGGAAGCTATTATTGGACGTCAACCTATCGGGGGTGTTGGCTTATGCTGGAATAGCGGGTTACGAGAGTCACTTTCCTGCTTGGTTCTCTCTGTTTGTGATAAGGACGCCCTTCTGATCGACGATTGAGCAATATCACATATCAGATCAAAGTCGAGGTTGTCCACTCACGTTGGCTTGAGGCAACCAGCAATATCTCTACAGGTCATGTTGAGGACTGGGTAAATCTTCTTGGCATGTGTAGAGCAGCCCCATGCCGGGCAGTCATATTCAGCTGCTAAGTGTAACCTTGACAGCACTTGGGATTGGGAGTCAGTTTTCTCCCATTCCAGCTGGCATTCAACTGTTTGTTTGCAACCGTGTTCTTAAGATGAAAAGCACTGATTTGCGTCTTCTCTGGATTTGCCCTGCGGATGGTTGACGACATAGTGGTTGATTAATCCATCGAGTGCATAAGTGAGGGACTACTCCACTTTTTTGAAGGAATGTTCCTGGCCATATATATGCCATGCATATATTGTCAGCATATAGGAAACGTCTGGTGCTTGGATGTATATGTCGATCATCTGTGTACATATTAAACAATAATGGAGCAAGAAGGCTCCCTTCAGGTAGTCCATTTGTCTGTGTGCGCTATCCGCTGGGTAATAGTGGTTCTACCCGCAAGGTTCACAAACACGTATACTGACCAGCATGTTTTGAATCAATTTGGTCAATCTTACATATTTGTTATCTCGAATAACTTTTGGTTACACAAGAACCCAGACAGGCAACCCCAGTTATAGACCCTTTCTCATATCCATCCTCGGTGAATTGAGCAAGATTCAAGAGATAGCTTGTGCAGGATTTTCCAGGTCTGAAACCTGCTTGCTCGGGAATAAGACGTTGATCCACAAAGGGGGCCAGACGATTTAAAATGAGTCTCTCGTACGGTTTGTACGTGTAGCAAAGCAGGGCGCTTTTACAGTTGGCGGGATCTTTTCGAGGCTTCAGCATGGCTACTAGCTTGTCTCCACAACTTGGTAATGTTATTAGTACTCAAGCAGTTGTCTAGTTGCCAACGAAGAGCTCCTGGTCCCAAGAGTTTGAGTTGTTCATGGAGGATGTCGTCAAGTCCGGCAGCTTCGTTCTATTTCATCACTTTGATGCCAAGTAGGAGTTCATTCGTGGTGAAAGGTCTAGTGAAGTTAAAGTCGTCCTGGTCATCTTCAGCAGACTTTGGAAGGTTAATTCTGCTTGGACGATGCCCTCGACTGTCCATGAGGAGCTGATGAGCGACTTGATCTGCTGTGACCTCATATCGAGGTTGTGTTATTGTGTAGTCATTTCCCAACATCTGTATGGTCTTTTATGCTGTTGTGGGTCATGTTTGTAGACTCAGTCAGCTCTCGCTCCTCTGATGTGGCATTCATAAGTCTCTCTCCAGTTTCCAGGGTGTCACCCCCACAGGGATTTGCTTGTTAGCAATTGATGTAGTCCTTATGTATTTCGTTAGCATCCCGTGACATTCCCGGGATGTAGTTCGTCTTACAGCCTCACGGAATATTGATTCTAGAGGACTTTTTAACCCTGTTAACAAAACA
Organism: Lamellibrachia columna; assembly: GCA_963662155.1. NCBI lineage: Eukaryota > Metazoa > Annelida > Polychaeta > Sabellida > Siboglinidae > Lamellibrachia > Lamellibrachia columna. The sequence goes on along the minus strand of OY759265.1, from coordinate 22,709,627 downwards.
CGTCAAAGTTAGCCGGGGAAGCTTGTAGGTCTTTGATTGAAGAATCCAAGTCTACTGAGAATCTCTCCCAGTTCGCATTTGTTTATATCGAAACGACGGCAGAAAGGGCAACCACTGTATGGACTTTGATTCCAATCGGTCCGTGCTTTGAGTTTAGGATTGGGTCTAGGATTATTTTTTCACATTGGTTCGCAATAGGGTTTATGGCAAGCACCAATTCCGAGGTCATAGAAGGAGCGTTCACGTCGCGACCCCTGTCAGTCTTCTGCCTCCGAACCTTCTACCACGCTACACCCACCTCTTCTGGATAGTGCTAAGCATACAGGTGATTTAACAATTTAATTGTTATCCTGTCAAAAACAGGCGTACCATCACAATAAATAGTTTTAAGCTTAAGCTAAACATCAACGCGTTTATAGATGCTAGACTGGTTTAATACTGAATACATGCGATGTATATGGCTTATATAACACTGAACTGAAATATATTCTAAAATTGTGATCTAACGCCAATACCATTTCGGTCAAACGATGAAACGTGAGACCACATACATATATCTGAGTGTTTCGCCATTGTGTCTCCGGCCAAGTCGCCACTGTAGGACTAAGCGAAGCACACAAAGGGCATGGATACTAATTCGTCTGCGGTTCTGATCATATTTAGTTGCATGACCCCTCTACGTCGTGTTGATTAACGTAAGTAGAAGGCGGGATTGTGCTTTTGTGCTGAATACAGTCGACACACCTATCGTTGCTATTAGTTGCGTTGTACGCATCCTGCCGGTGAACGTAATGCTGCCTTAACCACCAATGGAGGATTTGCAACCAATTAGTCTATATCATAGGCTGCTGTGACTAAGTCTCTGCTCGGCCCAGTGGGTCTTACTCTGGTAAGTTGGTCCCATTTGCCGACTCTCGATTGTAGAAGAAGCACACAACAACCTGTACGTTCACAACTATTAAAAGAAGACGAATTTTATTGCTTACATTCGCATAATTGTCTTAACTAAGAACATGATAACATTATTCTAATAGCTACTTCATCATTTCGTCGTTGTGGCATTTCAGGCGTAATAATAATAAAGCATATAATCAGAACGCAACTAAAATTATTCTAATAGCTACTTCATCATTCGTCGTTGTGGCGTTTCAGGCATAAAAATAATAAAGAATATACTAAGAACGAAACTAAAATCAATCATTGTCAACCGTTAAATGTCCTTTCTTCTTTCAAAACATGCAACCTTATTTGACATAGCCAGTACATTGCCTGTTAGAAGATAATATTATATATACTGGTGTTAGTGAACTGACCGAGATGTTGACGCACGCCCACCAGTGTTCCTTGCAAGACACGGAGTTAGATATCAGATGGTCGTGCGTAGACGCGATGTTCTACCAACAAAACGTGAATTGATGTTGTTTTGTTCTGTACCCTCATTGCTTTGAGGCAGATCTATGTTGGCCGATCAAACCTGCGCCCAACGGCGAAACTGTATGTTCACGACGGTGTTTACAACTTAATATATCGGTGACATCGGTCGGCCCGACGTCGGTTGGCCGTCGCGCGACTGCGTGCGGACGATGTACATGTTCTGCTTGCCGTTCTCCGTCTGCATGCGCACGTGCCTCTCGCCGTCAGCCGAGAACAGGCTACGGTACTCGGGGTTCTTCGTGTTAAACTTGGCCCGCGGGATCCCGAACTTGAGGAAGGAGTCGCTCTCCAGATCGGTCGCGCTGTTGGTCGCCAGCGAATAATTCATCAAGATGTTCGGGTCGTACAACGAAGCCGCATTGTCGTCGCCCTGCAACGCTGCCTCCAGCGGCGGCATAGGTCGGACCTCACCGCCGTCGAAGTCGGCGAGGATCGAGTCATTCATGTTCCCGCGCCATTTCGCCCATATGTCGAAGTTGCGTTGCCTGGCCTGCTCATAGTCTTGCTCTGTCGGCGGCACCTCGCCGTAGGGAGCCGGCGGCTGACTGTTGTGTTGTAGTGGCGGCTCGTACGACATATACGACTGCTGGTAATCATAGTCGATAGGAGGCCGGGAATAGTCGCTATACTGTGTCGGAGGATAATAATCGGCTTGACCGTAATACTGCATCGGTGCGTTGTCGTAACCGGCTTGACCGTAGCCGTAGTGATCGGTGTCCGCGCGTGTCCTGCCGTGGTCATGTCGTCGTTCACCCTCGTGCCGACGGCTTTTGTTATGGCGGCCCATGTCTGGCAAAGTCAAAACAATAACGTACAATTAGCTGAATATATCGTGGGTTTTATTTTATTGCGTAGGTACGACTAAACTGACATATACACGGCTTTACATATCAGGCGCTTGGGAGCGTTCACATCGCGTAACCCTTCTCCCCCATGGACATGTTCGTTCAAACAACTCGACTTCGCTGTGAAGCATTCAGCAAAGCTGCTGTTACTGCGCGAAGACAATTCGTTCATTTATATCCACTACTTTCTATAGCCAGGTACTCATTTAAACAGCTGAGTGCACTAAGGCAATGTGCAGTGAACGAAATTGTCCAACTTTCGAAACGACAGCAGTTGGATTCGAACCCGATACTCTCGATTGAGAGTCAGTCGTTTTAATCACTGAGCTAATGCCCACACAAACGTATTGAGACTCCGTCGTTTTAATCACTGAGCTAATGCCCACACAAGCGTATTGAGACTCCGTCGTTTTAATCACTTAGCTAATGCCCACACAAACGTATTGAGACTCCGTCGTTTTAATCACTGAGCTAATGCCCACACAAGCGTATTGAGACTCCGTCGTTTTAATCACTTAGCTAATGCCCACACAAACGTATTGAGACTCCGTCGTTTTAATCACTGAGCTAATGCCCACACAAACGTATTGAGACTCCGTTGTTTTAATCACTGAGCTAATGTCCACACAAACGTATTGAGACTCCGTCGTTTTAATCACTGAGCTAATGCCCATGCAAGCGTATTGAGACTCCGTCGTTTTAATCACTGAGCTAATGCCCACACAAACGTATTGAGACTCCGTTGTTTTAATCACTGAGCTAATGTCCACACAAACGTATCGAGACTCCGTCGTTTTAATCAATGAGCTAATGCCCATACAAGCGTATTGAAACTTCGTCGTTTTAATCACTGAGCTAATGTCCACACAAACGTATTGAGACTCCGTCGTTTTAATCACTGAGCTAATGCCCACACAAACGTATTGGGACTCCGTCGTTTTAATCACTGAGCTAATGCCCACACAAGCGTATTGAGACTTCGTCGTTTTAATCACTGAGCTAATGCCCACACAAGCGTATTGAGACTTCGTCGTTTTAATCACTGAGCTAATGCAAACGTATTCAATCTTAAATGCTGAATGTAAAAAACACTTTCTTATTCCCCCAGTCTACGAACTGTTTCTCAAACAAAACAACCATACAACAGACACAGTGTATTACACAGTGATTGGCCACAATAAAATAACACATCAATCGCATAGTTGTCTTCTAGATAAAGCCTTAACATATAAATGTGTCATTGGCTGTCCGACGTTTTCTTCGGTGGTTTAAAATATAGCAAACCAGAATTCATCTAACAGCAAAATAACACGTCGAAGTCAACGTCACTTATGTAATAATACGGATAAGTATTTCGACTTCCTTATAGTTGAGGCAGCACGCTATAAAAAAAATTAAATACGAGGAAATGTAAACTGGCCGGTGCATGGACTTTAGCCGTTGACTACAGGACAACGACCTGAACCACCCCGAGTCTGTTCTTGATTGCTGACTAAAATTAATTACTTCTCACCCTACGTGACAGTAATTAATCGTTGCCACTACGCCAGTTTCGTTCACCTCACAATACTAATCAACACCAGAATAAACCAACTCTTCTTATAGCTATGGTAATAGCGGCCATGTTTCGTCCGGCGCTCCCTGCCTTTCCACACGAACTGCTGACACAGGACTGGTCTAAACGTGCTCCTACAAATACCTGCTTGGCCACATTGTAAACATCAATCGACACTATTGCGAGTGGCGTAAGACGTTTTATATATATATAGAGAGAGAGTGAACTCAACGGTGATACGTTATGGGTACTCGGAGAAGGGAAACTTACTTGATGTGTCTGTCCAGCGACAATATGTTGCAACCGCGGTGTTTGGCAGTGTGACAAATGGCAGCAGAACAGCTTGACCCGCACTGCTCTACTGACACTGCAAGGCGCTGACTCCTGTGCAGCCACATGGAACGGGGCACGCAACACTGAACACAGTGGTAACAGAAACACACTGAGCTCGATTGATCAGCCTATTGGGGTCGCTCTGTTTGCGCACCGAGGTGGGGGGGGTGGGTGGGTGGGTGGGTGGGTGGGTGGGTGGGTGGGTGGGTGGGTGGGTGGGTGGGTGGGTGGGTGGGTGGGTGGGTGGGTGGGTGGGTGGGTGGGTGGGTGGGTGGGTGGGTGGGTGGGTGGGTGGGTGGGTGGGTGGGTGGGTCGGTCGGTCGGTCGGTCGGTCGGTCGGTCGGTCGGTCGGTCGGTCGGTCGGTCGGTCGGTATGTGGGTCGGTATGTGGGTCGGTGTGTGTGCGGTCTTATGGGGGTGGTATAACTCGATAGAGTAAGAGAGAGGGAAAGAGAGGGAGAGAGAGAGAGAGAGAGAGAGAGAGAGAGAGAGAGAGAGAGAAAGAGAGACAGGCAGGCAGGCAGGCAGGCAGGCAGGCAGGCAGGCAGGCAGGCAGGCAGGCAGTGTGTGCGTTTGTGTGCGTTTGTGTGCGTGTGTGCATGCATGCGTACATGTGTGTGCGTATATGTTTTCTTCTTTCTTTTGTCCAGAAAACACCCACATAGCAACTCGAGGGCTGAGTATTCACCATATAATCTTGTCGATCTGTGTTTTTATATTTATGTTTATCTCCGGGCAGATTTTAGTAAATTTCCACTGGGAGCGCGGTATGCCCTATCCAGTGTGCTCCCATTTAAATTGGCCATTTTAGTTATATTTGCACAGTGGATTGTAGTTGACTCACTATTCACCATAATGTACAATTTCAGTTACCGTTTGACAAATCAGACAGCAGAGACAGATATACGCATGAAATTAAATGTTTCATGAGATTCCTCGCATTTCCTACACCGAACGCAACACGAACAAATACAAGTGAATTCCGTTGCTAGAAAGCAAAATCCCTTGTGATCAACGGTGAAACGACGACAGCTCTCCTGCAAGGCACCCGGAGGGCAAGAGATGACTGGCCGGATTAGGTACAGGAAATACACTAAGCAAAGTTTACGCTATTACGCACAGCAGAAGACATACCATGCAAGCTGACTTTAACTCCCGGTCAAGGGATGAAAGTAAGGCGTCATCCACGAATTTAGCACGTTGGCAGTCGTTAATCACGAATAGGACAGTTAAAGAAAAGGTAAAAGACAAAAGTAAGTTCTTATATAGCGCGGTATCCAGTCCGTATGACCGCTCAAAGCGCTTTACACTTCATTCCCTGGCAGACCTGTTCATTCCAAGACCTTCTCTGGGAAGCATTCAGCCACGCTGCAATTGCGCGAAGACTATTCGTTCACATTTCCACCACTGTCTGTATTGCCAGGAACTCATATATACAACTGAATGAACTGTGGGGTGATAAAACTTGCGAAAGGTTCGAAGCGACAGCAGTGGGAATTGAAACCAAGTTCTCTCGATTGAAGTCCGGCCATCTAACCGGTATGCCATCGCGCCCCACCATTAGTTATCTGTGGCACTCCTAACACCGAGTTCCAGTCCTAGATGTAATTCTTTAAGTACACAAACTTACCAACTGATATCGGTCACCTAATAATTCAACTTCCATAACAGTATCACTAATGTAGTCAGCCTGCATTCGTTAAACAACCTCTTATTTTCCGCGTGAATTGTGGGTGATGAATAGGGCCTGTAGCCACAATCGCATTTCACAGATGGCGTCAACGATGACGATTCGCTTGATGCGATTCGTGTGAAACAAATATAATTCTGTATTGCTCTTTCCGGTACATGTCTGTATTGTACGTAGTGTCTGGGCATTTCCGTATGCTTGGTAACTGGTACGTAGTCTTTGGATGAACAGTTGCAGTGTGTGCTGCCACATGTCACGCGATGCCCACCAAGATCTACGGTGATAATTGGCATTGTTTGCATACAATTTGTTTGTATAGGGTCTATGGGAAATTTGTGTTCGTCCGGATTCCCCCCTGTAATATGGTTAGACGTCATATTTGCGTTGTTAAAATAAAATATGTTATTATTGGCGAGAGTGGGAGGGGAGGGGAGGGGAGGGGAGAACGAGGGCGAGGGAAATGTGGAAATGAAGAAGGGTGACGGAGACGGCATTGTAAAGGGTATCACTGACTGAAGAAGAAGGAACACAAAAACCATCGACCAGTATCGATGCCAGCCTTACCCCGGACTTCAGTGGTAAAGAGGAGAACATCAACGATTATTTGATTGCATATGGCGGCCACAACAACTAATTTGGAAGAAACCAAACAAAATAAAATGTCAACTTGCATGGTAGAGTGGGTAGTGTTTCCACTAACTACACATGGTAGAGTGGGTAGTGTTTCCACTAACTATACAAGAAGACTATAGTAGGTTGGATGGTAAACACACCAATTATACCAGTAGATTGGGTAGTAAAAGCACCAATTACATCCTAACATACAGCCCAAATTCTATCAACGTCTACAATTATCTTTTGCATAACCAGTTTATCTACCCCACAACTTATATTGCCCTATCGCAATTCAAATCGGCACTAAGACTGGCCAACCGTTACTGCGCCGCCTCTATTGAGAAGAATTTGTGCCGCTTGTTGCCCAGATAGCAGCCGCGCGTTTTGCTCTTTTGATATGTAAATATGTACAGCATCTTGATTAGGAGGTGTTTATCTATGGTACGATTCAGTTTTCACATGTCGTCAATTATGCCGACGCCGCCATGGAAAAGTAGCGGACAATAACAGCAGATAACTTAACCACACGTTAGTAGTTCGTTCTGTGCATTTGTCGCACTTGACATATTTGCTATACACAGAAAACGGGTGAAATGTCTCGAACATAAAAATGTCTCGTACATAAAAACGGTAAAGGTACACTCTTATATATCGCTACATCCAGTCCTTGTGACTGTTCAAACGCTTTATGCTTCACCCCTGGCTTCTCTGGGAAGCATTCAGCCACACTGCAGTTACTGCGCGAAGACTGTTCATTCACGTATCCACCTTTGTCTGTAGCCAGGTACTCATTTATACTGAATGAACTGGAGCAACGTGAGCGGCATTGCACCGGCTTAGAACCGGCAGCAAGAGCATTCGAATCCCGGTTATCTCGATTGAGAGTCCGATGCTCTAACCTCTATGCCACTGTGTATAGTAGAGTTGGTGTAGTTGACAAAGGAGAAGTTGTGTGACGACATGGCTTTTGAAAAAACGTTAGGTTCACACAAAATCAATGTAGCAGTCATCTACAGCTGACAACACGACTTTCTCCTGTATGGCATCACCCGAATCGGACATGCTGTACTGGACACGATAAATAGTCAAACTTTCAATGGTTATTTGATATACCACTCGCCTCTTGTCTAGGAACTACTGGGTTAGTTTACCGGTTTACTATGTCGCTTAATAAACACACATACACACACACGCACGCACGCACGCACGCACGCACAAACACAAACACACACACACACACACACACACACACACACACACACACACACACACACACACACACACACACACACACACACACACACACACACACACACACACACACACACACATACACACACACACACACACACACACACACACACACACACACACACACACACACACACACACACACACACACACACACACACACACACACACACATAGACACATATATAATTAATAGGCCATTCGTTGTGTCTGTAAAAGGTAACATAAACTCTCTTGACGTTTGACAAAAATATCGGGAGGCCTTGGCCTCTCAGGTTCCGACGCCTGTCAGAAGGGGGTGTAACTTTACGGGAGTCAATGATATGCCCATCACGTGATCCTGCGAGTGTTCACAGGTTTCTGTAACTGTTCGATGGTGGTTCACGAATGAATTGAACGTTAAGAACACGTAGAGGGCACCGATATCGTGATAGTGCACACTAAAGTAATTACTATGTCTCACTCCAAAACATGTTAAAACAACAATGTTTAAATACCATGTTTATGTACTGAATAATCGCTAGATCCGCCCAACTGCAACCAATAAAGTTGCATTCTTCACGTTGCATTGTACTGAGAAAATATGTAGTGTTGTTATTATTATTATTATTACTACTATTACTGTTATTATATATGTGTAATTGTGAATACCAAATTAATTATAAACAACGTAATGACAATGCTTATATAATTATTTATTAAGCATTTGATTGTCTAATGAGACCAGTGTCTCATCTAGTGAGACTAGCGTTTAATTTAACTAATATCAAGACATTTATTAATTAGAAAATGTACTTGGCAAATTGAAGTAATTACGCAACAGCCAATCGCAATGCTGGACTTATTATCCTTATGAACCAATCTATTCCTTTTGATCACGTGGCTCACGTGGACGAGTACGAAAATTATTTTACGAACAATTACTGATCGTGATGAGTCAAACATTCATAAGTCACGCCTAACGTACCGATGATGCTAGAAACTAATAATGTTGCTCAGCAATTGATAGTAGGTAATATTGAAAGCAGTGTCTGCTGTTGAACGAGTGGTGTTCGAGTGATACCAGGCGAAACTATGCGTGCGCTATATTCAATACCTGATAGAGCTTTCTGCGTCACCGTTTGCCAGACAACAGGGCAACAGCTTAAAGTTTGTGTTGTTGGTGGAATGTTTTATACGTGCTGTATTTATAATCAACATGTGTTTCACTTAGCATAGTGAACATGTCTTGCCTTTTCCTTTGGAACACGTTCTGTGTTAGACACAGACATAAATCACGAAACCTGTTACACAGTCGTGCATCGACGTCTTCGGCATATATACACTCGACTGAGTTGCATTGATCTTTCACTACTCCCGGCTGTCCGCCCACCGTCGAAGGACGTCCCTTTGCTGATTTCGTGGTAGGGTTGGGTCGTCTTCTTCTCGCACCGGCATCATGCGGACCGTGTAGGCGACATCCTTCGTGTTTTCTTTATCTTCCGCGTCCGAATCGCCCTCTACTTCCGACTGGAACTGCCCGCCGACCTCCGTGCTGTTCAGGTTTAACGCGGCCCGCGGGATACCGTACAAGAGGAACGATTCTGTCGCCATCTCCGTCACGTGGTTGGTTGACAGGGAATAGCTCATCAGCACGTTCGGATCGTGGTGCAGGGCCGTTCGGGTCTGCCCCGTCGTCCTGTCGTTCTGCAGAGCCACCTCGAGGGGTGGTAAGGGGCGTGCTTGCTGGTTGCTTATTTCGGCGAGGAACGACTCGTTCGCGCTCTTTCGCCATTGCACCCAAACGTCGAAATTCCTCTGCCTCACCTTGTTGTATTCTTCGCTTGACAGCGGTTTGTCATCCACCGGGGGTGGTGGCGGGTAGTCGTACCCTTGAGGAGTTGGATAGTCGTACCCTTGGGGATAATCGTACCCCTGGGGATAATCGTACCCCTGGGGATAATCGTACGCCTCGGGGTAGTCCTGAGGAGAGTAGTCACCGTGCAGTGGTTGTAGATAATCATCGGACAGTGGCTGTTGATAGTTGTCGGGCAGTGGCGGTAGAAAATCGTCTTGTTGTCGCGATCGATGTCCGTTCGGTGGCCGTGTGGGGTAGTTGTCGTGTGGGGCTGGGTAGTCATATCGGTCAGGCTGTGCGTACTCGTAGTGTTGACCACCCTCGCGGTCGGGACGGCGGCTGCTGCGGTGACGGCGACCCATGGCTGGAACAGATGGACATGCTGGTCAAACGACCCATGGCTGGAACAGATGGACATGCTGGTCAAACGACCCATGGCTGGAACAGATGGATATGCTGGTCAAACGACCCATGGTTGGAACAGATGGATATGCTGGTTAAACGACCCATGGCTGGAACAGATGGATATGCTGGTCAAACGACCCATGGCTGGAACAGATGGACATGCTGGTCAAACGACCCATGGCTGGAACAGATGGACATGCTGGTCAAACGACCCATGGCTGGAACAGATGGACATGCTGGTTAAACGACCCATGGCTGGAACAGATGGATATGCTGGTCAAACGACCCATGGCTGGAACAGATGGACATGCTGGTCAAACGACCCATGGCTGGAACAGATGGACATGCTGGTCAAACGACCCATGGTTGGAACAGATGGATATGCTGGTTAAACGACCCATGGCTGGAACAGATGGATATGCTGGTCAAACGACCCATGGCTGGAACAGATGGATATGCTGGTCAAACGACCCATGGTTGGAACAGATGGATATGCTGGTTAAACGACCCATGGCTGGAACAGATGGATATGCTGGTCAAACGACCCATTGCTGGAACAGATGGACATGCTGGTCAAACGACCCATGGCTGGAACAGATGGACATGCTGGTCAAACGACCCATGGATGGAACAGATGGACATGCTGGTCAAACGACCCATGGCTGGAACAGATGGATATGCTGGTTAAACGACCCATGGCTGGAACAGATGGATATGCTGGTCAAACGACCCATGGCTGGAACAGATGGACATGCTGGTCAAACGACCCATGACTGGAACAGATGGACATGCTGGTCAAACGACCCATGGCTGGAACAGATGGACATGCTGGTCAAACGACCCATGGCTGGAACAGATGGATATGCTGGTCAAACGACCCATGGCTGGAACAGATGGATATGCTGGTCAAACGACCCATGGCTGGAACAGATGGATATGCTGGTCAAACGACCCATGGCTGGAACAGTTGGACATGCTGGTCAAACGACCCATGGCTGGAACAGTTGGATATGCTGGTCAAACGACCCGTGGCTGGAACAGATGGACATGCTGGTCAAACGACCCATGGCTGGAACAGATGGACATGCTGGTCAAACGACCCATGGCTGGAACAGATGGATATGCTGGTCAAACGACCCATGGCTGGAACAGATGGACATGCTGGTCAAACGACCCATGGCTGGAACAGATGGATATGCTGGTCAAACGACCCATGGCTGGAACAGATGGACATGCTGGTCAAACGACCCATGGCTGGAACAGTTGAATATGCTGGTCAAACGACCCGTGGCTGGAACAGTTGGACATGCTGGTCAAACGACCCATGGCTGGAACAGATGGATATGCTGGTCAAACGACCCGTGGCTGGAACAGATGGATATGCTGGTCAAACGACCCATGGCTGGAACAGTTGGACATGCTGGTCAAACGACCCATGGCTGGAACAGATGGACATGCTGGTCAAACGACCCATGGCTGGAACAGATGGATATGCTGGTTAAACGACCCATGGCTGGAACAGATGGATATGCTGGTCAAACGACCCATGGCTGGAACAGATGGACATGCTGGTCAAACGACCCATGGCTGGAACAGTTGGATATGCTGGTCAAACGACCCGTGGCTGGAACAGTTGGACATGCTGGTCAAACGACCCATGGCTGGAACAGATGGATATGCTGGTCAAACGACCCGTGGCTGGAACAGATGGATATGCTGGTCAAACGACCCATGGCTGGAACAGTTGGACATGCTGGTCAAACGACCCATGGCTGGAACAGATGGACATGCTGGTCAAGCGACCCATGGCTGGAACAGATGGATATGCTGGTCAAACGACCCATGGCTGGAACAGATGGATATGCTGGTCAAACGACCCATGGCTGGAACTGTTGGACATGCTGGTCAAACGACCCATGGCTGGAACAGTTGGATATGCTGGTCAAACGACCCGTGGCTGGAACAGTTGGACATGCTGGTCAAACGACCCATGGCTGGAACAGATGGATATGCTGGTCAAACGACCCATGGCTGGAACAG
>OY759265.1:22665122-22692622 GCA_963662155.1 Lamellibrachia columna | reverse complement strand
ATGGAGGGGCACCAGCTGTGTATGGAGGGGCACCAGCTGTGTAAGGAGGGGCACCAGCTGTGTATGGAGGGGCACCAGCTGTGCATGGATGGGCACCAGTTGTGTATGGAGGGGCACCAGCTGTATATGGATGGGCACCAGCTGTGTATGGAGGGGCACCAGCTGTGCATGGATGGGCACCAGCTGTGTATGAAGGTGCACCAGCTGTGCATGGATGGGCACCAGCTGTGTATGGAGGGGCACCAGCTGTGTATGGAGGGGCACCAGCTGTATATGGATGGGCACCAGTTGTGTATGGAGGGGCACCAGCTGTGTATGGAGGGGCACCAGCTGTGTGTGGAGGGGCACTAGTTGTATATGGATGGGCATCAGCTGTGTATGGAGGAGCACGAGGTGTGTATGGAGGGGCACCAGCTGTGTATGGAGGAGCACCAGGTGTGTATGGATGGGCACCAGCTGTGTATGGAGGGGCACCAGCTGTGTATGGAGGGGCACCAGTTGTATATGGAGGGGCACTAGTTGTATATGGATGGGCACCAGCTGTGTATGGAGGAGCACCAGGTGTGTATGGATGGGCACCAGCTGTGTATGGAGGAGCACCAGGTGTGTATGGATGGGCACCAGCTGTGTATGGAGGGGCACCAGCTGTGTATGGAGGGGCGCAAGCTGTGTATGGAGGGGCACCAACATTGGCAAATGTAGCGCATAACATGGTACGAATTGTTATGACAATAATAAAACATTAAGTGACATGAAATCGTTGTGTACACCCTTTATTGTCCCAGTTTACACTCTGAATTAGATTGTCTCGCAGTCGTATGCAGCTAGCAGAACATAATACGTCCGCTCTGCTGCTGGAATTGTTTGCCAAATTCATGATGGGTGATACTTTGTGTGAGGTCTCGCTCGAAAGAGAGGAGGATGAGGTCGCTTAGACGTTGTTGGAGCACTGACCGTCTGTATAGAGTAAGTGTTCGTGTAAGCGTGGAGCAGCTCGCCTCACACACGGCTGTTGAAGAACCAACTGTTTGAGCACATGTACAATATTGGAAACGCCTCTTTGTACGTAACGACAACTTTCAGCAATGTTTTGGAAGATCTTATGTCCTTGGGTGATATTTTAAAGGATCAGGGGTTTTGCAACTTCTGCCTCGTGACACAGATCATTCTCAATGATGGGATCTGGAATAAGCTCCAACAATGGCATCACCTTTTTGACATAAAAAAATAAAAAATTACATGGTAGACGTCGGTCATTTTAACCCACCCCGCAACGTCTGGTTTAAATGTCAGACGTTCAGCACGCGCAGTGGTTGCTACTACAGTGAACTCCGCTTAACAGAATCACGGATACCAGAATCAGCCTCTTTGTAGAATCAAATGTTTTGGCTGGGACGAAATCATTCCCTATTCCTGCTGCATTAAAGTGCGCCGCTTAAAAGAATCAAATAGTTCTGGCCCGAAAAGATTCGCTAAGTGGAGTTTACGTACTACACTAGTAGGCGCCTGGTTGTTTGTCCGCGTAGCTTTTTGGGCTTTCTTATGCAAGTATTTTATTGGCTCGAATGTCAATGGGTGATCTATTGACAGTTTGACAGTCAGTATGTCAACGTGGCGCGGGACCAGCGCCCGTTGCACGCGTCAATAATAGTCATGCAATGATCTCTTTGACATGGTGACATGTTCAAACATCAGTGCGCGCATGGAATATATATATATATATATATATATATATATATATATATATATATATATATATATATATATATATATATATATATATATATATATATATATATATATATATATATATATATATATATATATATATATATATATATATATATATATATATATATATATATATATATTTACACGTGCATGAAAATATGCCTGTTTGTATTCATGATTTATTGAAACAGGCAACATGCGTGAGATTTGCGGATAATTACGCGAGCGCGTGAGACGGAAGCCAAATGCGTGAGTCTCACGCACTTGGTAGTTCTGATTATTAAAAGACATTTCTACATATCAACTTTTCCTTCATAACTTTCGTTACACTTACCGCGGTGACTTCCACAGACATCGACAGTGCAAACAAACATGTTCTAGTTGGTCAAAAATAAAGCATGGCGATTAAATAATACGTTTTCACTAAATCACCGCGAAAAATCATTCCAAGTTTACAAACGCACACATACGACTATGTCCTATAACCATACTGATTACCTTCATCCCTACGAATAGTATATAACTAGACACTAAGGTGACTACCGGTAGCAAAATTCTTGTGATTATGACGTCGCAAGGGGGGGGGGCACATTGTTCTTCACGGAAGAGGGGGCACGCTCTCCCCCCCCGCCCTGGCAGATACGAACCCGCCATTTGTTCTCGAGCCCTGGTCCCTCACAAATCTGGGCTGTGGACCGAAAAGACGGGATTCGCTACATACACTACAATGTTTAATATTTTCTATGTGATTTATCACTCGATAATAATGAACGCAACAATTGATTGCAAGTGTAAAAATAAATGGATTGCAAATACAATATAGTGTTGGGCAGAATACAATACAATACAATATAGTTAATGTTTTTTTTTATTCAAAGCTTTATCCTTATGCCTCCATAAATTGAGCAATCCCTTGTCTCGTTCTCATTCACACCCAACCATAATTATACATTTTTGGCAAGCAAATAATTCAATGAAATTAAGTATATATTTATTCTGAAGTAAACTTTTAAGAATAAAGTTCTAAACACTTGGCACAATTATATGGAAATATGTTCATGAAAATGTAATGATTTGTCAAAATTTTAATTTGATAATTTTGAAGAAAATCAAATGAACTGCAGTTAATTAAATTAATGTAGGTGCTAAAAGTAAATTTGCCAACATTTTATTACGTGGTGAGAATAGGTGTATGTATTAATTAAAGAATACTAACATAGATTTGTTATCACTAAAACATGATATTTCTTATATTTAAACATACATTTAATTAATTGTATTGTCATCATCTATGTGAAGAGGTGATTACGTCGGCAATCACGCGTTATTTGGCGAATGCCGCCTCTTTATATATTACACTCTTTGGTTTCACCCATTTTGTTACATGGACGTGTGTACACTAGAGTTATTTACTATTATGCTTTTCTACCTGTCGGGCAATGGAAACAGTGGTCGAATTGAGTTTGAGCCACTCCCCAGAGGGCGTAATTGTGACTCCACCATTTTATTATTTTTATGTCAAGGCAGAATGCTGTTCTGCGCCTTTGTAGACTATAGTAAAGCATTTGACTCGATCAACAGAGCAACACAGTGGAAAAAGTTAATATCATATGGTATATCTGGAAAAATGAAAATGAGTGTGACATGCAGAGGAATTTAAGCCTCCTAAATTAATAGTGTAACTGTAATGGATTGAGGGTTGAATAGTGTAGCTGTAATGGACTGAGGGTTGAATAGTGTAGCTGTAATGAACTGAGGGTTAACATAAGTAAAACAAAACTAATGGTCTTTGCCAAGTCTAAGACGAGGTTGCGTAATTTACCTATATTTAAATTTGGTAACTTGGACCTCAATCAAGTTGAGGATTATATATCTCTGGCTATATGTTTTAACTGGAACGGATCATTTGCTAAAGCCAAAAACTGCTGCCTGATAAAGCATCAAAGGTTATGTATTCACTTATACAAAAAGTCAGGCGATTGAATCTACCAATGACATTATGTTGACAGTATTTGACAGCTGCATAGCACCTATCTTATTGTATGGGTGTGAAATGTGGGGCTATGAAAATGTTGATATACTGGAGAAAGTGCATACCAAATTCTGTAAATTAATTTTTAAGTGTCCAAATTCTCTCATAATATTACAATATATGGAGAGCTAGGACGCTACCCATGCACTATCAATCATTATAAAACAGACAATGGTCTGTTATTTGACAAGAATATTGACAAGTTTAGTGAGGATAAACTTAATAAAGTCATGCATGCAATCTTTCACTGTAAAAATGTGTTAGTAAATGTTTTCAAAGTAAGGGCATTAATTATATATGGTTAACACATTATTATAAAATAAATGCCAAGATTGTAAACAAATGTGAATGTGGTCAATTTAACTTTGGCACATTAGAATAATAAATGTTATTAATGATAATAATGCGATGTATAAACTATTTAAATATTCACATGGAAAAGAAAAGTATACCGAAGCTCTTAGAAACATTATTTCAATTTACAATAGGAACATACAAATTGCCTGTTAATAACCGAAGAAACTAGAAATAAGTCAAATTTGTAACAAAGCTGTTATAGGGGATGAAATTCACATTTTATGTTTTAAGTTAGACGACTTCAAAAATAAAAACATGCCTTCGTGCATTACAATGAATCCTAATGTACCTTTTTTTTACATATGCTTCAGAACAATGATTCAGACACAATTGACAGTCTGGCAAAGTTCATTTTGCATGGCTTAAAACTATATGTTCAATGTTCCACCTAGTGTATGTTATCCAAGAACCCGTGTAAACATGTCTGCCTATTGGAAAATCCAATGTTTCTTCACCCCTGTTGTTCCACGGACAGGTGTAAGCCTCTTTTTATGTTCATTCGCCTCCTTGGACCGTTGGCCTCTCATCCTTCGATTGGTGATGCATTAAAAACAAAGATATAGTTATTTCGTTCGTTGCTGCTCACTCGATAAGTTTTTCTACCTGTCGGAAAAGATGGAAAGTTGGCGAATTGTGTGGTGAATCATTCACCACTCTCCAGAGGCCGCCACTGTACAAAAACCTTTCACGGTAAAACCTAAGTTAAATATCGACAATTAAATGCCTTCTCTACGGGTGTAAGCTAATACATACGAATGGTCGACAATCGACGTGCCTTTCATATCCTCAAAAGTTAGTTAGTACAAAATGGGTAGAAAATGCATCAAATGTTTAGTTTTGGCCAACAATACCAGGCACGTCATTGTGATAAATTATGTTTCCCTTTGTACGCAAATATTTACTGTTCTGAAACATCATTGGATTCATTTCATTTGGTTTACTAATTAACTAGTTTACACACACTTCTCCGATTTTACGGAGCTAAACTAAACAGCTGCGCATCAAATCGGACATATTAACCTGGCGGATATCTTAGGGATATGGCAGATCTAGCTGCAAATTGATAGCGACCAGCGGCGACGGCGCAGTGATTGACGAAAGCAACATAACGCGTCTTCGCGATGAATCTGAAGGTGACGATTATGTTGACGTTGATACGTGACAATTATCGGCGAGATATATGAAGTTATGCAGTCGGCTAACCGCGGGTGCTGAATCTGCCGAAATGCATTCGTTGTGTTGTTCTTATAGCCACCGGTGTTTTACAGCAATACAGTATCTGTTTTGTTGTGACCAGCTTCTGTCCGTGCTTGTCGTAGCTACTTCATCATCGCGTCGGTAAATTGCCAGCATGACATCTCGCACACTTGGTCTCCTGCATGGTTAGTCAGGTACGCTTTAATGTCAATAGCAGAACCGCCATTGAGACCGACTCGCCAAGTAGATCGGTCTTCGGCAACTGTTTGGTAGTGCAGAGGGTCGATGCCATCTTTCATATCTCTTTTGATGACATCCTTGTATCTCAACTTTGATCTAACAACTGAGCGTTTGCCTTCAGTTAACTCCCCGTAGAGAATGATCTTCAGAAGGCAGTCACTAAACATACGCTGTATGTATAGCCATCGTACTGGTGTGCGCGATATCTGTTTAGAGGAACACATTAGCATTATTACTATTATTACTTATACAGGAAACAATTATTGTGCTACAAGATCGTTTCTCTGCTGCTGAACCTGGCTACTTCCGCAGATGTGACAGGTAGACCCCCGGGGGAGGGGTATTGCCATACCAAAGCGGTGGGGGTGTGCCGCCAGAGCCCCATGGAGCACATGGAGAGAGAGAGAGAAATCAAGAAATGTATGGTCACCAAGAGAGAATTATTGAACAATTTATCTAATATCTATAAGTGTAAGGTAAGCCCGGGCGGAACGTTTTCATTGGGAAATTTCCTCTTCGATGAAAGAGAGAATTATCAAGTTTAATTGGGGCACAGAGAGAAAATTTTAATTTTTTTCTTCGGACAGAGAGAGAAAAATGGCCAAAAACAGGGACATTTGCGCGGCACATACATGTATACCTCAGTATAGGGAGTACCCCCCCCCGGGGGGTAGACCACCGCGCAAACAACACAACGTCCCAATTCGCTGACTTACCGTTTATGCCCACAGATCGCTCGCTCTCTGACGCCGCCCAACTGCAGACTACGCAGCTAACCGATCCAGCATTCCGCACACAGCGACAAGTCTACAACACTGAAATTAAAGCCGTTTCTCGCTTATATAACTACAGCTGTAATGCTGACTGCTAGTTCACGCCTCGGCTGCCAGCGACACCACGAGTAGAGGTGTTTACACCAAGAACCCGGAAATATTCTTGTGTCGTTTCACTTTTGTTGCATTACGGCGAACTGTGTTATCGCGGCCACATATCAACCGCGCGATGGTTCGGTGCTGCGTCTGATACGAATAATCATATATCACCATGACGAAAGCCATGTGTTGCGTTTGCGCGACTGCATTTCGCTTTATGAGTTCTCGCCACAGACCATCGGATGCTCGCTAGTAGGTTGAGATCCACGACAGTGCCCCCTGGTGTGAGAATACAGACAGGTGGGTGTTTGGCTCCGGCGACGACATCCAGACATCCAGGTGTGATTAAATTGATCGCGTATTAATTATGATCCTATTCTGTGCCATTGGTAGATGAAACGAGGTAAAATCAAAAGCATCCTTCACACCTCCGGGGAATTCCGGAAATGTAGACCGGAAATTGTGTAATCTACCCTAGTAAAAAAATGTGTTCTCCTACAGACTCGTAACATATATTCTATTTAATTGACTCCCGATCCTGTAGCCCGGTAATACGCATACTAACGTTAGACATCAATTTTGAAATAACGCAGAAGCTGAATTCCAGCTTGTCACATCTACGTACCTACAACCCTGAATATGAAACGGACACGTGAACGAAAACCAACTAGAAAAGGGGTGGACTGTACGTCCCATCCTTGTCGTCACTCGTGTGGGTGAGAGAGATGGAGTTCTCAGCAGGTTGCACATTTAATCCATGTGTTGGATCTTGTACTTCCTCTAAGCGTAGGCACCAGGTACAAGTGCCTCTCTCAAAACACACAGGCAAAGTGGAGTGAACGAAATTGGCCGCAGGTCGCCTCGAACCCCGGTTATTTTAATTGATTTATTATTATTATCTTAATTATCATTATTATCTTAATTGACAATCCGGTGCTCTAATCGCCCATATATATATATACTGTGGGCGATTATACATATATATATATATATATATACACACACTCACACACAAACACACACGCGCGCACACACACACACACACACACACACACACACACAAACACACACACACACACACACACACACACACACACACACACACACACAAACACACACACACACACACAAACACACACAAACACGTACGCACGCACGCATACACACACGCACACACAGACCACATGATTTTACGTATGATTAAAACGATGAGAACTACATACCTTTAAGCAGACAGCCACCGCATCCCAGCCAAAGATCAATCATAATCGATGGAGGTAATGTTTGGTCGGTTTGCGTATAGCATGACACTCAGGCTGCATCGTCGGACAGACGTAATATCAACGGCACCGCAACAACTCATTGCACGCAGTCGGACAAAGACAGGAGGGTCGAGTAAGACATTCGATATACGTAGCCACGAGAGGATGTTTAATCAAGGTAACATTGTAACGGCTTCAGTAAACCGCGCGGCTCACGGCAGCTGGGTGATACATTAACGAGCAGGGTAATGCGTCCGTCGATAGCTAGTAAAAATAGCATGATATATTATCTGTGGATATGAGTTATCGCCGAAAGTAATGAACAGTTCCGAATTAAACCGGACAGACACCAGTGATAGAGATTTTACGGCGTCTGTTCCGTCGTTTGGCCGACGCTGGAAGAGTCGCTACAAAAACATCTTGTGTCTGCACAGAACAGACACGTAGGTCGTCGCGCGTGTGCGCTAGTATGTGGATTCCCATGGCAACATCACTCGTGTCGTTTTTTTGCTATTCTCGGCTATTGCCCACGCTGATCGCGATGCCTATCAAATTGTGCGAAGTGAATATCCAGAGATATGGCCGCCTGAAACCAGCTGTGTGTATGATTCCCAAAGGGATCTAGATACAGATTGACAACACAATTCGTGGTGTTGTCGGTGATGTCAATACTTCAATGTAATATTATAGGAACACGAAAACGATTAGTTGCACTCTTAAAAGGAAGAATGACAACTCCTATGTATGTATTCGAACTAGTTTAACATTTCACCATATTCAATGCAGTGATGCGTTTTGGCAATCAGCTCAAATCCACGACACAACCGCACAAGAGATGGTACGACATAGCATTGACATAGAGAGGGAGGCGAGACAGATAGCAAGAGACGGTACGACATAGCATTGACATAAAGAGGGAGGCGAGAGAGATAGCAAGAGATGGTACGACATAGCATTAACATATAGAGGGAGGCGAGACAGATAGCAAGAGACGGTGCGACATAGCATTGACATAGAGAGGGAGGCGAGACAGATAGCAAGAGCCGGTACGACATAGCATTGACATAGAGAGGGAGGCGAGACAGATAGCAAGAGACGGTACGACATAGCATTGACATAAAGAGGGAGGCGAGAGAGATAGCAAGAGATGGTACGACATAGCATTAACATATAGAGGGAGGCGAGACAGATAGCAAGAGACGGTGCGACATAGCATTGACATAGAGAGGGAGGCGAGACAGATAGCAAGAGACGGTACGACATAGCATTGACATAGAGAGGGAGGCGAGACAGATAGCAAGAGACGGTACGACATAGCATTAACATAGAGAGGGAGGCGAGACAGATAGCAAGAGACGGTACGACATAGCATTAACATAGAGAGGGAGGCGAGACAGATAGCAAGAGACGGTACGACATAGCATTGACATAGAGAGGGAGGCGAGACAGATAGCAAGAGACGGTGCGACATAGCATTGACATAGAGAGGGAGGCGAGACAGATAGCAAGAGACGGTGCGACATAGCATTAACATAGAGAGGGAGGCGAGACAGATAGCAAGAGACGGTACGACATAGCATTGACATAGAGAGGGAGGCGAGAGAGATAGCAAGAGACGGTGCGACATAGCATTAACATAGAGAGGGAGGCGAGACAGATAGCAAGATACGGTGCGACATAGCATTAACATAGAGAGGGAGGCGATAGAGATAGCAAGAGACGGTACGACATAGCATTGACATAGAGAGGGAGGCGAGAGAGATAGCAAGAGACGGTACGACATAGCATTAACATATAGAGGGAGGCGAGACAGATAGCAAGAGACGGTACGACATAGCATTGACATAGAGAGGGAGGCGAGACAGATAGCAAGAGACGGTACGACGTAGCATTGACATAGAGAGGGAGGCGAGACAGATAGCAAGAGACGGTGCGACATAGCATTAACATAGAGAGGGAGGCGAGACAGATAGCAAGAGACGGTACGACATAGCATTGACATAGAGAGGGAGGCGAGACAGATAGCAAGAGACGGTACGACATAGCATTGACATAGAGAGGGAGGCGAGACAGATAGCAAGAGACGGTACGACATAGCATTAACATATAGAGGGAGGCGAGACAGATAGCAAGAGACGGTACGACATAGCATTAACATATAGAGGGAGGCGAGACAGATAGCAAGAGACGGTGCGACATAGCATTAACATAGAGAGGGAGGCGAGACAGATAGCAAGAGACGGTACGACATAGCATTGACATAGAGAGGGAGGCGAGACAGATAGCAAGAGACGGTGCGACATAGCATTGACATAGAGAGGGAGGCGAGACAGATAGCAAGAGACGGTGCGACATAGCATTGACATAGAGAGGGAGGCGAGACAGATAGCAAGAGACAGTGCGACATAGTATTAACATATAGAGGGAGGCGAGACAGATAGCAAGAGACGGTGCGACATAGCATTGACATAGAGAGGGAGGCGAGACAGATAGCAAGAGATGGTACGACATAGCATTAACATAGAGAGGGAGGCGAGACAGATAGCAAGAGACGGTGCGACATAGCATTAACATAGAGAGGGAGGCGAGACAGATAGCAAGAGACGGTGCGACATAGCATTAACATAGAGAGGGAGGCGAGACAGATAGCAAGAGACGGTGCGACATAGCATTGACATAGAGAGGGAGGCGAGAGAGATAGCAAGAGACGGTACGACATAGCATTAACATATAGAGGGAGGCGAGACAGATAGCAAGAGACGGTGCGACATAGCATTAACATATAGAGGGAGGCGAGACAGATAGCAAGAGACGGTGCGACATAGCATTGACATAGAGAGGGAGGCGAGAGAGATAGCAAGTGATGGTACGACATAGCATTAACATATAGAGGGAGGCGAGACAGATAGCAAGAGACGGTGCGACATAGCATTAACATAGAGAGGGAGGCGAGACAGATAGCAAGAGACGGTGCGACATAGCATTAACATATAGAGGGAGGCGAGACAGATAGCAAGAGACGGTGCGACATAGCATTAACATAGAGAGGGAGGCGAGAGAGATAGCGAGAGACGGTACGACATAGCATTAACATATAGAGGGAGGCGAGACAGATAGCAAGAGACGGTGCGACATAGCATTGACATAGAGAGGGAGGCGAGAGAGATAGCAAGTGATGGTACGACATAGCATTAACATAGAGAGGGAGGCGAGAGAGATAGCAAGAGATGGTACGACATAGCATTAACATAGAGAGGGAGGCGAGAGAGATAGCAAGAGATGGGAAAAGAAACATAATTATAGCAGGAAGGGAGGGGGAGATATACACAGGTAAAGAAAGGGGGTGACGTAATGCGTCCTTCGAGTAGACATACACGATGTAACATAATGATGGTGTTTGCATAAATCATGAACGCACATCGAAGGACTAAATTACTATTGGAACAATAGTCGCTAACCACAATGAAACGGCCACCCCCGGATTCGATCGCCTATCAGAACCTACAACCTTTGAACTACTCTCTACTCTCTCTTTCAACTTTCAACTCTCTATTTTGCACAGAGTGAAATAAATCAATTTGCTATCCAACATATATATATATATATATATATATATATATATATATATATATATATATATATATATTATATATATATATATATATATATATCACATGCTCTTCCAAACGATGACATATTTTAATAGCAGTATAAACTTAAGACAAAATTAGACTTTTGTTTATTTCGTTCTAATATTTTTGTATGGCTTGTTCGTTATAGTTGTTGCGTGTGCGTGCATGCGTGCGTGCGTGCGTGCGTGCGTGCGTGCGTGCGTGAACTTTATTAAATATGGAGACTTTCATGAAGTGCTTATTTCGGAATTTGTACCCATCCAAAATATTGTGCTAGGTAACTGTACAAATGTTGTATCGATTCCTAACAGATGACACATTCGTTGATTTGTTACTGTGCCTCGCCTTGGTGATAACCTCTGTGTAAACTACCCAAGGGTCAGCTATCCGGATGTAACCCAGGAACATCGTTAATTATCCGATACAGGTTTGCTTGCAGGAAACACTGGATACCTATCCAGGTTTTGTGGTGGGAAAGCAACTGTATCATTCGTTCAGTGCATTGAAGACCATCGTCCTAGCCGATGGTGATAGGCGAACGTCTATCACCGATATCGACCGATATACTGTCTTCTCATACCGGCCTCGAGCCGTGAGAGTTTGCGCTATCTCACCAGCAAATGGGACGGAATCATTAAATGAGCAACACGTCTCGTCTTGTCGTAAACCAAGCGAGCAATGGATGTGTTGCGATGACTGCAAGTAATTGCTCGTGACACCGGTTCATCGAAACGACCAAGGAGGTTAAGAGGAGTGAAGTTGTTTAGATATTGAATGGGTAGGCCTATAAAAATATTGATAAAAATAGTGTTCTCACATAAGAAAGATCACTATTTTTATCAATATTTTTATAGGCCTACATAAGAAAGATACTGGAATTAGAGGACATGAAGACACATTAGTGAAGGATGGGTGTAGATTGGATATTAGAAAATACCCATTATCACAGATGACAATAAATGATTGGAACAAACTATCTACATATTGTGTAAATGCTAACAGCGTCAATATATATTTAAATACAAAATTGACAAATATCTCAGGAGGGCGGGTTACACACACACACACACACACACACACACACACACACACACACACACACACACACACACACACACACACACACACACACACACACACACACACACACACACACACACACTTTAAAAATCATTGGACTCTCGATAAGCCAATGGCTTCCTTGTCCACTTGCCGTTTGGGTGTTTTACTTTGGATGGCAATCTAGTTAAATGTTGTTAAACATTGTTAAATCTTGCTAAAACTGGCTAAACCTTGTTAAATCTTGTTAAGTCACAACGCGAGAGACACCCACGAATGCGCATACATGGCACATACATGCATGTGTTTGTTGGATCAGATTACGACGTCCATACATTTGACCTTCGTGTCACGCAGCAGCATCTAGTTGCCGTCCGTGCACTCGCAGTCCCGAACTCGAGGAGATAGGCGATAATCCCACGCACGCCGAGACGGTTGTGAACGACCAGCGCTGGGAACGGAACGCACGGGAACGTAACGTAATCAGTGCATACGCACAGACAACAAACCATCAGAACACCGCTGTTTTGGAGATACTGATACTTATATTAACCATGCAGTTGAATACAAATCTGAAACATACGAGTCATTATTTTTATTATTATCATTATGAGTACTATTATTATTACATACAACCGGTTACATAACACAGTGCTGATGTTTCAGTAACTATTATTTTGCTACTTTGTGGTCTGTATGGCAGTAATGCTACTCGTAAAGGGATCCTTCGCCACTAGATATATACAGTCCGAAAGTAGTTAGTAACTTTTATGCATAACAGTTGACACTGGCATCTGTTTGGTCATTACTCATAGTGCGTTGAACATAATCCAACACTTGAGAAGAGATAGCTGGAATGTACGTATCATTTAAGGCTTGACCTACCAAGTCGTAATATTAATTAAGAGAACTTCTGCATTCTGCGTTTGGCACTACAAACAGAAACACGGTTATGTCTGCGGATGTCTGGTGAGAATTTGTGGAGACGGAATTGAAAGTTGAATGTCTTGTGGAAAGATGACGCAACTAGAGGAATGTTTACCAGCGTGTTAGAGAGTCTTGTGGAAAGATGACGCAACTAGAGGAATG
This sequence comes from Lamellibrachia columna, assembly GCA_963662155.1. Classification (NCBI taxonomy): domain Eukaryota; kingdom Metazoa; phylum Annelida; class Polychaeta; order Sabellida; family Siboglinidae; genus Lamellibrachia; species Lamellibrachia columna. Next base: position 22,679,151 of record OY759265.1, on the reverse strand, counting down.
TTTACCAGCGTGTTAGAGAAAGTCTTGTGGAAAGATGACGCAACTAGAGGAATGTTTACCAGCGTGTTAGAGAAAGTCTTGTGGAAAGATGACGCAACTAGAGGAATGTTTACCAGCGTGTTAGAGAAAGTCTTGTGGAAAGATGACGCAACTAGAGGAATGTTTACCAGCGTGTTAGAGAATGTCTTGTGGAAAGATGACGCAACTAGAGGAATGTTTACCAGCGTGTTAGAGAAAGTCTTGTGGAAAGATGACGCAACTAGAGGAATGTTTACCAGCGTGTTAGAGAAAGTCTTGTGGAAAGATGACGCAACTAGAGGAATGTTTACCAGCGTGTTAGAGAAAGATGACGCAACTAGAGGAATGTTTACCAGCGTGTTAGAGAAAGATGACGCAACTAGAGGAATGTTTAGAGAACGTGTTAGAGAAAGGGTAAATACATACCATATTCAGGAATTTTCTTTGACATGTTTTTCACCGCACTGACTGGCATTGACTGGGAAATTAAATAATACAAATATAGTTTGAACCCACCGTTTTGGGTGAGATATTTGCGATATGACTGAGGCAAAACAAGATCGATTAACACTGTCTTAAGTCTATATCATCACTGACATATATTCATAAAAAGGATACCTCATAAAATACATCACACACTTTCAGTGTAAGATATATATTGTTGCTTTCATCAAAAACGCTATTACATATGACAGAAATTGCATTGAGCATAAGATTACAAGCATGCGAATATTACTTCTAATTGATGTCGTGTCGTCATCAACATGTAGTGACCCTCTTGATCATCCCTCTCCATCCAGTCCTGTCAAACACCGCCTCCCGTGCTTCCACCAACACAAGCTGCCTCCTCTACTTCACCTCGTCCATCCACCTAGTTCTTGGCCGTCCTCCCCTTGCCTTCTATCATGAATATGTTTAAAAACAAGGTTGACACATATCTCAGGAGGGCGGGTTATAAGTAGATGAACATTGTTGGACTCTCGATAAGCCAATGGCTTCCTTGTCCACTTGCCATCTGGGCCTTTGGCTTGGATGGCAAATCTTGTTAAATCTTGCTTAACATCATCTCCTTCTCCAGTACATTTTATGCAATATGTGACCAAATATGACAGTTATGTTTGTTTTGCTACCAATGTTTCCAGTGAACATGTCGACCCAACTTGCATTAACACAATACTTGTTATTCGCGCTGTCAAATGGATCCTCTATATTCTCCTCCAGCACCATAACTCAAAAGTTGAAAACGCCAGTTTTCTTTCTCCCCTGTTTCCTCAATGCCCAATGCCCAAGACCCAGAACCGTATATCGCAACTGGGAACACTAAACATATACAGTGGCTTTCTTCGTTGCAAATGAAACGTATCTGTCTTTCTAGATCTTACTCAAGCCTGTTGTCGCTATTCTTCCAAGCACTTTGCGTCTACGCATGAGAATATTACAAATGCTAAAAATATACACTTCGTTCATTTTATGTTAATATAACTGGTCAAGATTGTTAAGTTGTTGACGCTACTTTGCGACTTGTTTCATCTCTGTGTCAAGTTGTCACTGCCTTGTGTTGGACGCCATTGTTTCGCTTTATGATATTCAATACGTCACTTAGCCCCCGTCTGACCGGCCCGTTCCGACTCCCAGCAGGCTGTGGTTGGAGATGAAACGAACGGCGTGGGCCAGGGTCATCGGTAGCGCGGCAAGACGAAAAGCAGCGTCGACAAAAGCGACGAGTAAATAAGTCTAACGTTTCATAAAGCGGCCACAACTCACGCGTTGCGACAACGCCGACAAACGGCGCCTGATGTAGTGTAGTTTAATTACCCGACCAAACGGCGGCGCGCATATGGGGAGCATAAACAAAACGACGGCTCGAAGCATGCGTGTAAACGGTACGGACCAGAATGCCGAGGATGCCGGACGGCACGTGTTGACGGAGGCTGGTGGTGTACTGGGGATCGAACTAACATTGAACGAAATGTCATCTGGTTAACAGAACATTGTGATGATGATGATGATGATGATAGCAACAACAATAAAAAAGATAACAACAACAACACTAATAGAAACAATTGTAATCTTAACAATAATACAATATTCACGACAAACCTGATAAAAAATATACATGGTATCGTCCTAGGAATCGTGAGTTTAAAACCAAAAATTCATATACAGTAGCGCTTAAATTAGATAATAGCATAAGATGTAGAAATTTACAAAGAATATAGTAAAACAATGATTTCAAATAAATTAAGTAAAAATGTGTAGTTCGGCGAATTAAGAAAGTAATAAGATAAGTTTTGAAAGCCTGTCAGGAAATACAATATAACATTTGTTTTTAGTGTTCTGCTAAGAGCATCTTTTCATCGGTAATTGCTATTGAGTTGTTTGTGACATTTGTGGTTCGTGCGTGTCGTATGTAAAGGTCTCCTCTGGTGTTTGATCGACTGTTCCGTGTAGAGACGCTCTAGACAGGCTGAAACATGTAATCTGGGGTAAGCCCCTACGTCGACTTAAAGGTCACCTGTCTGCATTTGACACGTTGTAGTATTGACAGCTAATGTAGTTGCTTAATTATAGAAGCACATGGAGCTCAACATTCAGACTCTATGATCATTCTGCAATTCTACAACCGCTACTATTGGCAGTTGCTGAGAGCACACATTCAGACAGCTTTAGTTATTCTCGGGGATCTGGCTGTATTCATCCCCAATAGCTGGCACCTCGTTTTAAAAAGATCTCCCTGGGGATTGCGTCTGGAGAAAAACACGTCGACCAACAAGCCAGCCGCGTCGCAATAGAAACTATTCCGGTTACTTCTGCCAAAATGTTGCTGATTCCTCTTTACATCATACAAGACATTTTTATTTTTAAAAGCATATATATTGTCAATCAAAGTATGTCGAAATTAACTATTTTCATCCCTATATTGTTAATGTTCGCTTGTTCTTGAATAACGAGGCCTCGCTAGAATCCACCAAATTTCAATTTAGCGACCGCATGGGAATCGCCATGTTTCTCTGTTTTTTAATTTTTATTTTCGATTGGTATACGTGCCAGCAGTTCGAATTTATTTGATATTAAAAAACTGTTTTAATTGAATTTTAATGCTTGATGTTAAGGTTTAATTAATTAATTGTTTATAGAGATTTAATTTCAGTCACTGACGACCAACTTTAACCGCCCGCCCGCCCGCCCGCCCGCCCGCCCGCCCGCCCGCCCGCCCGCCCGCCCGCCCGCCCGCCCGCCCGCCCGCCCGCCCGCCCGCCCGCCCGCCCGCCCGCCCGCCCGCCCGCCCGCCCGCCCGCCCGCCCGCCCGCCCGCCCGCCCGCCCGCCCGCCCGCCCGCCCGCCCGCCCGCCCGCCCGCCCGCCCGCCCGCCCGCCCGCCCGCCCGCCCGCCCGCCCGCCCGCCCGCCCGCCCGCCCGCCCGCCCGCCCGCCCGCCCGCCCGCCCGCCCGCCCGCCCGCCCGCCCGCCCGCCCGCCCGCCCGCCCGCCCGCCCGCCCGCCCGCCCGCCCGCCCGCCCGCCCGCCCGCCCGCCCGCCCGCCCGCCCGCCCGCCCGCCCGCCCGCCCGCCCGCCCGCCCGCCCGCCCGCCCGCCCGCCCGCCCGCCCGCCCGCCCGCCCGCCCGCCCGCCCGCCCGCCCATATACTTATTTCTTTAGAAACACTGACTTCTTCAACTCTAGAAATCACCGTACATGTCTCGGCCGGACCTCTCGCACACCAACCCGCCCTACCGCGTAGATTAATATTGATTTAGCACTAATATATTGTGCACGTAATTCACGCAACGGGACGTTAGTGCCATTTCTGCTTACTGTATCCTGTCTCAAAGCCGCCGTCGCCGCTGGTTGCCGCCCGATGGTGCTACCCGATCGGGCCGGACACCGGCGTCGTCGGCCGGTTCAAATACTACCGACATGTGGCACTTGTTTCTCCGTGTAACGCGGCACCGAACTGCCGGGCTCAGGCGCCGCAGTCGCTAAAGACGCGTCCGCTCAAATGTGTGCTCTAAATCGTCACATATGTGTGTGGGTGACGGAAGATAAAGGGACTCGAAGATGTACTTAGGCCACCCCGAAGCCGCCAGCGAGTTCTTGCCACGATGACGTGGACTAGGAGCCCCCGTCCTATAGCTCAACATACCTTCGATGTCCGGGGCAGGACCTCATCAATCACCCGCTAAGACGGCATTAAAACTCCGTCTTCAACCTATCGCGAATACGATTCGTTGATGTCCGGATATGTAGTGTGTGCATAGCTTAAGTAGCATCCACAGTCTATTTAATACAAAATGCGTACTTTTTTGAAATCATCAACGTAATTGACTTTAATATAGTAATACTGGCTATCTAAAATGATAAACACTTTGCTGGTCAATGCTGATCATGTGACTTCCTTCCTACTGCCGATCACACGGTAAAATTACGAAATTTCATAAAGGGTGGAGTTCGTGAGTTTTCATTGTTTCCATTTTCACTCCAATTAATGTTTGATCAAACATTAAGTAATTTAATAGTTTGTTTGATGATTTCACCAAAGCTACATACACAAGTTGCACAGACGAGCTAGCATGTTGCAGTGGATATACTAGGTAGGTTTGATATTTCACAAAATAAATTTGAAATGAGACTAGTGAAAAAATCGAATTGCGGAGGCACCTTTACAGTTGCACCACGTAAATAATGGTTGATAGCAATAGACCCCAACATGCTCTTTCAAGAAAGCATTAAAAAACTATTTTTAAAGGCGCGTACTAATTATTTATAATATATCATAACTATACCTGTATAGTAAAGTGCATTGGACAGACTAAAAGTCCAAAACGCGGTGTTTATTACGGTTTATCATAATCATTAATATCAGTAATAGTTTTTGTAATTTAACATACTTTTTGACCGCATAATTATTGCATAGATCTAAGAATTTTAGTAAATTGGTATTATCGAACGACAAGTTTTCGTAGATAGAGGAAAGGCGAAACTTAGTTATGTGTACACCTCGCCAGGGCTTTTCGAGTTGCAACGCCTATATTCAGTAATATTAATATCAATAATATAACAATATATCGTTTATTTATTTATCGGATTCTACTAAACGACGGGCGTGATTCTGTTCAGTGGCGTGTTTTAGCACAGCGGGGATGTGGATTGATTATGTTATCTGTGATTCTGCATGTTAAGCGGTCATAGTCAAGTCATTGTATTTCACTGAGCGGTACGTTTTGATCGTGCGTGGGTGCGTGCGTGCGTGTGCGTGCGTCACATGCTAAAACTGATGTCACACTCTGCCTCAACATACATAGCGTCCGATAGACGAATCTGCAGACACAGAACAGTTGATGCAATCAAATTATCCGAAAGTATGTGGCACCAAGTCTGCGAATGGTACGCACAAAACTGTTGAGGACGAGACATTAATTTCGTTCGGATTTTATTATTAAGACCAGTACGTGTTTATTTTTAAATAAGTTTTGTTTACAAGGATTTAAAAGTTATAGTGGCACAAATGGCTACCGCATGTTACACGTTCCAACGGCCTCTGAATGGCCTAAATGTATTGTACATATAATATCGTCATAACGCTTATTGTATATATACGCCAGGAATTGCAGTATACATTAATGACTAATACGAGTATAAAAATATTTAACCATATATTGCGCACATCAGATATGACGTATTCAGTACGAATGCTTTCACGCAGCCTCGGCTTCGACCCGTCGGAAGATGTTGACGGGTGTCGAGTAAAGACGTTGACGGGTGCCGAGTAAAGACGTTGACGGATGTCGAGTAAAGACGTTGACGGGTGTCGTGTAAAGACGTTGACGGATGCCGAGTAAAGACGTTGACGGGTGTCGTGTAAAGACGTTGACGGGTGTCGAGTAAAGACGTTGACGGATGCCGAGTAAAGACGTTGACGGATGTCGAGTAAAGACGTTGACGGGTGTCGTGTAAAGACGTTGACGGGTGTCGAGTAAATACGTTGACGGGTGCCGAGTAAAGACGTTGACGGGTGTCGAGTAAAGACGTTGACGGGTGTCGTGTAAAGACGTTAACGGATGTCGAGTAAAGATGTTGGCGAGTGTCGTGTAAAGACGTTGACGGGTGTCGTGTAAAGACGTTAACGGATGTCGAGTAAAGATGTTGACGGGTGTCGTGTAAAGACGTTGACGGGTGTCGTGTAAAGACATTGACGGGTATCGTGTAAAGACGTTGATGGGTGTCGAGTAAAGACGTTGACGGGTGTCGTGTAAAGATGTTGACGGGTGTCGTGTAAAGACGTTGACGGGTGTCGTGTAAAGACATTGACGGGTATCATGTAAAGACGTTGATGGGTGTCGAGTAAAGACGTTGACGGGTGTCGTGTAAAGACGTTGACGGGTGCGTTTTGAAAGATGCTTTTAACCATATGTAACTGGGTCTCAGTCGCGCAACACGGATGCAATAAATGTCATACTAATCCGTATACATAATGTTGTATTTATTTGTGTAAACGTGTTGTTTAACACACACACACGTGTGTTGGTTACAGACGCACATTTGAAACAACGGACTAGAAACGGACGAAATCTGTTGATGAATAAAATTACGCATGCAAAGACCTCGATATCAATATCACATAGGACCTATATGTTTACAGAATCAATACCATTTAAGTCATTATAACATTTAACACATTTTCTCTGTGTGTAATGTTCACTTCTTTGACGTGGCCTCACATGTATATGTGTGTCAGCTACTGCGACGTCGCCTCACATTTATATGTGTGTCAGCTACTGCGACGTCGCCTCACATTTATATGTGTGTCAGCTACTGCGACGTCGCCTCACATTTATATGTGTGTCAGCTACTGCGACGTCGCCTCACATTTATATGTGTGTCAGCTACTGCGACGTCGCCTCACATTTATATGTGTGTCAGCTACTGCGACTTCGCCTCACATGTATATGTGTGTCAGCTACTGCGACGTCGCCTCACATTTATATGTGTGTCAGCTACTGCGACGTCGCCTCACATTTATATGTGTGTCAGCTACTGCGACGTCGCCTCACATTTATATGTGTGTCAGCTACTGCGACGTCGCCTCACATTTATATGTGTGTCAGCTACTGCGACGTCGCCTCACATTTATATGTGTGTCAGCTACTGCGACTTCGCCTCACATTTATATGTGTGTCAGCTACTGCGACGTCGCCTCACATTTATATGTGTGTCAGCTACTGCGACGTCGCCTCACATTTATATGTGTGTCAGCTACTGCGACGTCGCCTCACATTTATATGTGTGTCAGCTACTGCGACGTCGCCTCACATGTATATGTGTGTCAGCTACTGCGACGTCGGTCCATCACATAGTAGCATCGGTCGTTTCTGGCCAAACCAACCTCTGGTCGACACACCTCAATCATAGGGGCCAACTCTTACGGTTTACGAGTTATTCTTACGGATTTGCTTAAATGTTACAGTCACGCGGGCATAATATATGTTCCTTATGGTGCTGGGTGTTTCTAATTGTTTATGTATTACGTGATTACGCGACCTGCGTTTGTCAATTTAAATGGCATGCGAAAATCAGGTCAAAGCATGTCGCGAATAGTTCGGTTAGCTGCGCCAAAGTCTCGCAAGATCCAATCAATATATCCTAGTCTGCACGGCAAGCTCTCTTTGCATGTGCGCGGTAAACCAACGGACGCGGGTAATCGTACGTGTTCGTTTGCAATCTTATGGATTTCTGATTTTCAGTCTTACATGTATGCACCACTGTGTTTTATAGTATGCAATCCAAATAGATCATCAAGCAAACTATATTCACCAACATACACGAACTGTATTCTGAAAGACTAATATTGTATTACCAAACGTCATATATTTTTGCATTTGCGATAAAAAGAACTATAAACGAGCTATTTTGTCAAAGCTAACATGCCCGGATAGCACCGACTGCTGCTACGCCTATATGGTGATAACAACGTCACCTCTTGGTCTGGATCACGAGATCGCGTCAGTTACTACGACGTTGCCTATAGTTACTCCACACAATACATTAAGAAAACCTCACACATCATTCACATCACATCAATGAGTTCATCGTTATTTCGCTATAATAGACTCGACTGAGAACGTTATGAGACTGTTTGTTCTGGTGGTCCGGGCAGACGGCGGACTGGCGCGCACTGAGATGTCACTGCGCGCGGAGCTGCTGCTTCCGGGGTAGTCCAGTCCGGGGAAACAATGGGACGCGGGCAGACTGGCCGTGGACGAAGCCTCAGACGTCCTGCTGTTGGTCCGAAGCAAGCCGGACGTCACCGCGGTTTCCGTGTCATTGGTGTGGAAAGCCGACCGCTGGGCGAGTAGATCTGTCGTATTACAAAACGTGTTCGGCGGGTTGACGCCGTAGATGGGGTACTGTCCGCCGAGGAACTGCCCGTGACGGACGTAGACCGGCGGCGGCGGTGGCTCCGTCATGCACACCGGCTTCACGACGCTCGTGAACGCCGAGAGCGGCTGCTTCTGGTGCTGTGCCATCGGCATGGCGTGCCCGGCCATCTTGGCGCGTTGCTGCTGCGCCTGTGCCGTCCGCTGCGAGCTCGCTATCTGCTCCACGGCCCGCTCCAGACTTCCACCGCAGCCTTGGTAGACCAGCTCCAGAACATTCACGTTGACTACGGGAAAGACGCTCCGTAGAAACTCCCGTGGCGCCATCTGGTAGACCGGTGGGCTGGCTTCGGGAACAGGCGGCCCGCGCTTGTCGGACTCCAAGCGGCGCTCGCGCTCCAACATGGCCGCCTCCAGTTCCTTATCCGCAAAGCATCGTCGTTTGCGCATTCGTTCGCTGACGTAGGGCAGCATGGCGCGTAGCGCTTCCGGACCGGGCAGCGAATGCAGGCGAGCTCGATATGCTGAATTAAAGAATAAACATTTTAATCACTGCATAATGTTCAGTTAACTGTATATTTATTGTTCGTGCTATTATATAACCTGTTTGGTGATCACTATAATTACTCATGGAGCACATGCGTATGCAATAAACACCGCCGCCGGTATTAGTAACACGACCCTACAAAGAAACCATCTTCGCAACTTTCAGTAAATAGCAGCATCGCGAAAAGTACGAAATAGAAGTTGCTATAAGATAAACAGACGTCAACTGTCGGACAGTTATGGCGTGGAGAGCGGCATACGATAGCGGCGCGCCTGGCTTCCATGGCAGCCCGTCAACACGTAGTTAAAAGTTACGGGACGAGTGCGCTACTGGCGAGAAACCCAAGAGGCTTCTGGACGGGTGTACGCCAAATCTGTCGCTCCGTAAATCAGCGGGCGTTCGACATAAACGGTCGCAGGGAGACACAAATATGTAAGACGAGCCGACAGTGACAACACAGACACCACGCACGCCCAATAAAGACGCATACGTTCGGAGTATTGTGTATGAGGGAAGCGGCCGGCCAAGCTGCGTTACGTGTTGGAAGCCGGGAATCCTTTGTTTCTCTATCCCACTGCATGTTCGTGTGTGTTCGTGTGCGTGTGCGTGCGTTCGTGCGTGTGGGCGTGCGTGCGTGCGTGCGTGCGTGCGTGCGTGCGTGCGTGCGTGCGTGTGTGTGTGTGTGTGTGTGTGTGTGTGTGTGTGTGTGTGTGTGTGTGTGTGTGAGCGTGTGTGAGCGTGTTTGCGCGTGCGCGTGTGCGCGTGTGCACCTGTCTGTCAGTCTGTCTGGTATGTTGCTTGCGCTATGTCCGTGAAATACCTCTGGAGATTTGTGAGGTTTGGAGCCTGCACGCCTCTGTACAGATGTCATAATTTCTAGTGGTACTACACGTGCGCACTCCTCCGAACCATTCATACCTAGACCACGGCTGCCCGCAACACATATAACACACTTATATGGTATTAAATAATATTTGTTCTGGGTCACCCACATGACACGTACTGCTACATTAATTTACATATGCATTATTGTGTTCTGAACATCATTTTGGATGAAAGCCGTTTTGTGCGAGAAAAACACATATTCTAAAGAATAATCTTGTAACATTGCATATCGGATATCAGGCAACACAGCGACACAGTCACTACAACACCATTCTCAGACATGCGTTCGTGTCTACGAGTGTGTGTGTGTGTGCGTGTGCGTGTGCGTGTGCGTGTGCGTGTGCGTGTGCGTGTGCGTGTGCGTGTGCGTGTGCGTGTGCGTGTGCGTGTGCGTGTGCGTGTGCGTGTGCGTGTGCGTGTGCGTGTGCGTGTGCGTGTGCGTGTGCGTGTGCGTGTGCGTGTGCGTGTGCGTGTGCGTGTGCGTGTGCGTGTGCGTGTGCGTGTGCGTGTGCGTGTGCGTGTGCGTGTGCGTGTGCGTGTGCGTGTGCGTGTGCGTGTGCGTGTGCGTGTGCGTGTGCGTGTGCGTGTGCTCGTATCGGAACATAACCCCCTGCGACAAAATCCCTAACATACTGCATGAGCTTTAATAATGTTATTTTTTAACAAGAATATATGCTCTTTTTCTTTAATTTCATGAATTTACCCGTGATCTAGTGTATCACACATTAACACTTTAATCTGCTGGTTCGTTGAGATGAACCTATGCTAAGGAATGCGTTGGTTTGAAGTCATGGTTGATACATAACCTCACTTACAATAGCTTCTTCTCTGTTCTCTGAATTTACCATTGATTCAGTGTAACGCGATACTACTTTATGCAATCAACAACACAGCACAGATATAGAGATATGAAAAGGCCAAATGAATGACGTTTATTGTGGGGATTAAGGGTAAGCCCACTTTCAAAGAAATGTAAGACAAAGAAATGTGGGCTCCACAACCCAACGCCAGGCTGACTACGCCCGATGCGAGCCTCCTGGACGTCGGGTTCAATAGAGCCCACATTTCAACACAAAGCAGTAGCAGTATTCCTAGAGCAAATAAAAGAAACAATGGCATTACTATTGTCATATAACACCCTTAAACCAAATAGCATAATGCCCTACATGCTATCACGCAGTCTATGAATACAACTACCTGCTTAAAAATACACTAGCTCTAACTGGAATAACTACAAAGGTGGGGCCAATTCGCCACCGGTCACCGACACATGTGACCACCCCACCAAATATATAGCCTCACTTACAATCGCTTCTTCTCTGTTCTCTGAAGTTACCATTGATTCAGTGTAACGCACACAAGATAATGCTTTATTCTGCGGGTAAAGATTGGAGAGTATGCAATAAATATGAATGTTGTTTTACGATTGCTTATGAACAGGGAATATTGGCTGGGGGATGTGAAAACTGAATTCAATAGCAAAGCATGCCCGTCTTGGGGGGATTCGAGGGGTTTCGAACGAACCCCCTTTTTGAAAGAATTTTTTTATTGTAACAATTTTCAGACATTATTCCAGAAATCCCTAGCTGATTGTGTACGCTCGAACCCTCTTTTCAAAACCCTCAGGACGGGTATGTTGCAAAACAGACAAAACACATTTTTACGCTTTGCCAATATCATCGGCTATAGTTCTGATCGAGTTACACGTATAAAGGCGTATGTACGTAGCTTAACGGGTTTTACAGCGCCATAAATAGTAGTAGGTGACTTTACGTTTACGAGTAAATAACGCAGAGCCGATGGTTCCACCAAGAGGTGACTTATGAAAGCACGGCCGATGAAGCTATGCAGAATCATTGCTGGGTGACAGCTAAGCGCAGACCCGTAATAAAATAACTACTAAGTACCCCGATAACCGTTAACCTGCTCTTTATTCCGCTAGCAAAGTTTTCCATGCGGCTTTATTTACTGCAACATGTGAAATTGCACATGCCAGCAATGCAGAGTTTACTGGAGAATACGATCGGCTATAGATTGCCACAAAATTGCGTCAACAAAAATAGCCGCAGGAAATATCCAAATACATCCAAGTTCAGGGAAATTAATTAGCAAAACCGTGGCATATTTACGAGAACGAAAGTGGATTTCTTGAATGAGTCTTATTAACGAAAAATGTATTTCGCGGATGCGGCGCGAAGCATCTCTTCGCCGCTTGACGTCGTCTCGAGCGAGTCACCGCATCCGTTCCAGCCGCTCGCCCACTGGTCCCGGAATCCCATTCCGCCCGACCCCCTCGAACCATGGGATTAATATGATCTGGATATGAGCGCTGGTCAAAGGATGCCACAAATTTCTGCACCGTTCCAAAGGTATTACATTAACAAGACTTGACGAGGTGTCTGGACATGTCGGGTGATTTGTTTGTAACTCTCAAGTAGCGAGGTGTTACTCTTCTCACTGGAGGTGTTACTCTTCTCACTGGAGGTGTTACTCTTCTCACTGGAGGTGTTACTCTTCTCACTCGATGTGTTACTCTTCTCACTGGAGGTGTTACTCTTCTCACTGGATGTGTTACTCTTCTCACTTGAGGTGTTACTCTTCTCACTTGAGGTGTTACTCTTCTCACTGGAGGTGTTACTCTTCTCACTGGAGGTGTTACTCTTCTCACTGGAGGTGTTACTCTTCTCACTTGAGGTGTTACTCTTCTCACTGGAGGTGTTACTCTTCTCACTGGAGGTGTTACTCTTCTCACTAGAGGTGTTACTCTTCTCACTTGAGGTGTTACTCTTCTCACTGGAGGTATTACTCTTCTCACTGGAGGTGTTACTCTTCTCACTGGAGGTGTTACTCTTCTCACTGGAGGTGTTACTCTTCTCACTGGAGGTGTTACTCTTCTCACTGGAGGTGTTACTCTTCTCACTAGAGGTGTTACTCTTCTCACTAGAGGTGTTACTCTTCTCACTGGAGGTGTTACTCTTCTCATTGGAGGTGTTACTCTTCTCACTAGAGGTGTTACTCTTCTCACTGGAGGTGTTACTCTTCTCACTGGAGGTTTTACTCTTCTCACTCGAATAAAACGGGTTTACGTATTGGCCGTCAAACACAAGACATACAGTTATATAATTATATATATATATATATATATAATTATATATATATATATATAATTATATATATATATATACACGCACGCAGACAAGCACACACGCACGCACACGCACACACTCAGACGCATATTCGAGTGATACGCTTCAGTAGCAAATTCATGCAAGCAGCTTCCTTGTTTGATTGTCAGCCTTCTCCGTGGATCATTACTTACTGGCTAGGATCTCCTTGGAGAGCGTGTGTTGCTGCAGATTCCGCAGGTTTCGCTGCAGGAGTTTGCGTTGCTGCAACAGCGACGCGGCCTTCTTGATCTTGACGCTGTCACTCGCGTCTGTCGCTTGGTGTCTGAAAACAAAATGTGTCGATAACACCACGTAATACAACGTGATTGAATACATGTGTTACTGCGTTACAGCATGTCTTGCAGTAATGCAATGTTCGTCATCATAAAGTCACAAAGTGTACTCTAATAGCATTTCCTTTGTTTACGAATCGCATTCCATTACCAGCAATAACCACATTAATGGCTATTTGTTCATGGGCTACCTTTTAAAATATCGTACTTATTGTTTCATGTTTTTCCTAAACATAATTTTAAGTCGACCGAGCATGCATGCATGCATAGAGCATAAGAAGAGTCGATATTATTATTATGTTAGCATTTAACAATGCAATTATTTAAATTCTGTGATTTCTTCAACATTAATACGGTTCACTGCTTTTCCCCTTGCATATAAATTGCATATAAATTCATATTCCTGGTTGTACCTAACATTAGCTACACAGACGTCCAGTACGACGTGTAGCAAGTGACTCTCCCACGGTTCGAGGGGAACACAACGGGACGTAGGAATATCCTGCTGGTGGATAGTCACTAACAGGAGCATTACACCCCCTTGGAACGGTAAATCTTTCCAGGATTTTATATCACGAGGCGATCAATTCAAGAGTGAATAAAGAAGGCATTATATATATATATATATATATATATATATATATATATATATATATATATATATATATATATATATATATATATATATATACAGAGAGGTAGACACACACACACACCCACGCACGCGAACACACACGTAAATGTGAATT
>OY759265.1:22632622-22660122 GCA_963662155.1 Lamellibrachia columna | reverse complement strand
ATACAAACAACCCAAATGTTGTAATTCAACTTTCAACACGTTGACAATGTTCGAGTATCGTCACGAACAGTTCTGTCTTTCGCTACCGAAGTTATCCAAGTTACCCTGCTTCAGAGAAACCCCATCAAGACGTATTGCTACCCGACAGGGGAAAAGTCGATCATCCGACTGCCTTCCGCGTCAGCGAGGACTCAGAGTGTGCTTCCCTCTTCCCGCGGATGACGTCACGCCCCCTCCAGCCTCTGACTGGCCGGCTGAGGAGGCTGGCGGAGTGATGGATGATTGCATCCCCGTCAGACGGTGACAACAACGAAAACACGTCCGGAAGAAAACAAAACGGCAGCAGATGTTTCTTCGCAGAGGAGAAATAAACCGTTAAGGTGCATATTACTAAAGGAAAAAAACCACAATAAACGAATCGTGGTGGGTGATATCGATTAACTTCTATGACCCGGAATAATTTATTAACGTCTACGACACAAAAAGAACAACAAACACATCTTCGTTAAACCAATTGTTCGTCTTCTTCATTATTTTGACATGCGTAAGGTCCTATGAGGCATTTAATCTGTTTTGCACTATGTTCTAATTTCACACGTTGTTCTTTCAATCTGGCTCTTTAGATCATTAAAATAAAAATTCAGTTGCATTTTATTCTTCATTCGATTAGCAGCTTCAGACGTGCTAACCAGGTTTCGGTCGTATCCCAGTAACTTCCATCAAATTAATTTTTGTATGTTAAGCATTCCGTCGTTATTAATTCTTATTGAAGTTGTTCTTGAACTAGAAGAGTGAAGCGCACGTATATCCAAGGGAACACTTGCGCAGTTACAGGATGTAGTGACACATCCACGGTACATTTATGCAGTTACTGCCATATCCAGGGTACACTAATGGTGCACTAAGTGACAAATCTAGGGAACACTTAGTTATGCAGTTAGCGACATATCCAGGTAACACTTATAATGTAGTAAGTGACCCATCCAGGGAACACTTTTGACGGAGTAAGTGACATATCCATGCAGGGAACACTTATAATGCAGTAAGTGACATATCCATGCATATTACACTTATGATGCAGTAAGTGGTATATCAAGGGAACACTTATTTATGCAGGTAGTGCCACGTCCAGAGTACATCCATGACTCTGTTAAGTGATATAATGATATAAATATATATATATATATATATATATATATATATATATATATATACATATGGAACACTTATAATGCAATTAGTGGCATATCCATTAAACAATTATGATTCAGTAAGTGACATATCCAGAGTGAGTACACGGATGATGCCGTAAGTGACAAAATCAGGGTACACTTATGATGCAACACGTGAGACATCTTGGGAACACTTATGATGAAGGAAGTGACATGTCCAGAATAAACTTATATGATGCAGTAAGTGACATATCCATGGAACACTTATGATGCAGCATGTCACAGATCCATGGCGCACTTACGATGTAGTAAGTGACGGAACACTAATGATGCAGTAAGTGACGGAACACTTACGATGCAGTAAGTGACGGAACACTTATGATGCAGTAAGTGACGGAACACTTATGATGTAGTAAGTGACGGAACACTTACGATGCAGTAAGTGACGGAACACTTATGATGCAGTAAATGACGGAACACTTATGATGTAGTAAGTGACGGAACATTTGTGATGCAGTAAGTGACGGAACACTTATGATGCAGTAAGTGACGGAACACTTATGATGTAGTAAGTGACGGAACACTTACGATGCAGTAAGTGGCGGAACACTTATGATGCAGTAAGTGACGGAACACTTATGATGCAGTAAGTGACGGAACACTTATGATGCAGTAAGTGACGGAACTCTTATGATGCAGTAAGTGGCATATGCAGGGAATACTTATCCTTACTCTATCCAGAGTACATTTGAAATATGAAATTGTACGTGCAGCAAAGATGAATAACATGAAGGCTATTAAAAAGGTTTTATTTTAAACTATTTTCATGTGATTGTTAGAAACAACCGTGTTACAAAACGATACTAAATAACAAATAAATATCACAATACCAGCAGTTTCTATGTACATCAACTGCCAGAAACGACATCTGCTAAACAACTATTGGTTCATAACTTTTTCGGATATAGGCGCCAAAACATTGCATCGGTTGCGATTGGTTGGTGCGGAAACTGGGACAAAGTGCAGATCCATGTTTTTTGAGTGGATTCACTAGGGGTAGATTAGGTTAACAAATGTTTAGACTTGTTCGTGGAACAGCATTGCTGTGGAAGCATGGTGGAAGGCAGTAAGACGAATGCGGGTAGTAATTTTACCACATATCCATATATAGAATATTCTCAACGATTTAGTTCGATTATGTACATCCTCACCGATTTACGCATTAAGACAATTATATATATATATATATATATATATATATATATATATATATATATATATTATATATATATATATATTATATAATATATATATATATATATATATATATATATATATATATATATATATATATATATATATATATATATATATATATATATATATATATATATATATATATATATATATATATATATATATATATATATATATATATATATATATATATATAACTATTGTTAAACATGCCTTTCCAACAACCAGTGCCGATTCTGTAAATTTTCTTTTGTAGATCGTCACAGGTTAAACAACTATTTACGAAGACGACGCCGGGCCACGCGTGTGTGTTCTAAGCGCCAGCCCGCCGTCCCCGCGCCGTGCTTTATGAGCGCGCCAACCACGACGAGCTGTCCGCTTGTTGCGCCACATATGCCGTCAATAATTCAGACATCATAGAGATAGACGAATGCGGGTAGTAATTTTACCACATATCCATATATAGAATATCCTCAACGATTTAGTTCGATTATGCACATCCTCACCGATTTACGCATTAAGACAATATATATATATATATATATATATATATATATATATATATATATATATATATATATATATATATATATATATATATATATATATATATATATATATATATATATATATATATATATATATATATATATATATATATTGATATATATATATATATATATATATATATATATATATATATATATATATATATATAACTAATGTTAAACATGCCTTTCCAACAACCAGTGCCGATTCTGTAAATTTTCTTTTGTAGATCGTCACAGGTTAAACAACTATTTACGAAGACGACGCCGGGCCACGCGTGTGTGTTCTAAGCGCCAGCCCGCCGTCCCCGCGCCGTGCTTTATGAGCGCGCCAACCACGACGAGCTGTCCGATTGTTGCGCCACATATGCCGTCAATAATTCAGACATCATAGAGCCGTTGTTGTTGGTACAGCGAGCGCTGCGCCATGATTAATGGTCGAACATGTTGACTGGCAGATAAATATGGCCGGAGAGCAGCGGACACCAGGTCCATTTATCAAACTGGACAATATTGATTTTGTAACGTGAAGAGATCTCCAGCTGTTGCCGCGAGACGGGAGCTAGCGAGTGGGCCCGACTTTAATGGAGGATGGGGTTACTTTGAAGTGCCCGAGTTGCGTTGTGAGTTTGGCTGTTATAACGTATCGTGACCACCCCACAGCGCAGACGACAGATAACAAATGCGTCGGACAGGAGCGGAAAGAAAACGACCCAGAAAACTTTAAAGTTTATTTTGTAATTCAATGTTTCGCTAAACTCGTTCTACTGTAATTTCGTGAAAAAAGCAAACTGATTTAATATGCACTACGACATGCTAGACCGTTTGTGCAAATGCGTTATTTAATTTTGACGACATTTTGGGACAAACAATTAAATAATTTTTGACTGGGTCTAGAAAGAATTAGGAGAAAGTGCAAAAATTACAGTATTTTGGCAATTCACACGCAAGTTACCCGATCTAACGATCAAAGTCAATTCTTTTGATGATTTTAATATAAGTAAGCACTCTTGACTTCACAAATTACTAAACTGAACCAAACACACACTATGCATTATTTAGACATCAAGGAACCCGATCTCGACGGACTAAATGACAGGCTGAAGCAGCTGTAGTAAAACATGTTCAGATAGTTTGGTATCTATATTTGGAATACACGCATTCAGATAGTTTTGCGTGCAACATATATGGTATCTCTGTGCTCGAGTAGACGTTCAGTGAGATAATTTGTCATATAACATAATATAACATAACATAGCATAACAACATAACATGACATGACATGACATGACATGACATGACATGACATGACATGACATGACATGACATGACATGACATGACATGACATTACATTACATTACATTACATTACATTACAATAATAAATGCACGCACGCACGCACGCACGCACGCACGCACGCACGCACGCACGCACGCACGCACGCACGCACGCACGCACGCACGCACGCACGCACGCACGCACGCACGCACGCACGCACGCACGCACGCACGCACGCATGATTCCCATTGGGCTAAATGACATGCGGAAGCAGCTGTAGTAAAACATGTTCAAATAGTTTTGTGTGCAACATATCTGGTATCTCTGGCCTCGAGTAGACGTTCAGTGAGATAATTTGTCATACATAACATGACATGACATGACATGGCATGGCATGGCATGGCATGGCATGGCATGGCATGGCATGGCATGGCATGGCATGGCATAGCATAGCATAGCATAGCATATATATATAGCATAGCATAGCATCGCATAGCATAGCATGGCTTAGCATTACGTAACATAACGTGACGTGACGTGACGTGACGTGACGTGACGTGACGTGACGTTACATTACATTACATTACATTACATTACATTACATTACAATAATAAATCCACGCACACACGCACGCGCACACACACACATAATATAATATAATAATTATATATGGCGTTTACTGACGGTTAATATACATACTATACGATAACTTTGAATATTAAATAGGATTTAGTGTGTACAGTTTCAAAGTATGAGTTACATGTTTCGTCCCAAGCAAAGGTTGGTCGATTTGTATTGTTGAAGTTATTAGCTTAGGGAATTCCCAAATACCATACGACGTCAACACAACTATTTAAAATGGCACAATTTCTGTTTTATAATAATCATAATCATAGTATTCCATGCAGCCCCAAGTTTGTATTTGAAAAATATTAAAAGAAATCGCACACGCAAATTCGCGTTCTCACGCCCAATGTATATGAACGGGTTAAAACCAATAATTTATTGCACGGTGCATGCACGCGGAATTCTCGCGTGCGTGCGTGAACACACACACACACACACACACGCACGCACGCACGCACGCACGCACGCACGCACGCACGCACGCATGCACGCACGCACGCACGCACGCACACACACACACATACCACACACGCACGCACGCACGCACGCACGCACGCACGCACGCACACAAACACACACACGGCTATATTATATTAATTTTTTCGTAAGGGCACATGCTATATTTAAGTAAGCATTTCGGTAGGTATTTGCCCTGTCTTTGAGCAATGCTAAATGTCCGAATCCGGGAACGCGTACAATTGTTTTAAACCACAACGTAGACAAAGTAATCAGTTCGGTTGTTCCTTTGCGGAACGACCATGGAACGACCACGGAACGACCATGGAACGACCATGGAACGACCACGGAACGACCATGCACCTTTCGTTTGTCTGATGTCTAGATCATGCAATGTCGGGAGGCCGTGTTCCGTTCGTGATGGTCTGCACCTTTATCGATGCAAAACAAACAAAGCACACTTCTAGCAATGCGAACGCTCTCATTTTTGCCCGGCCGTGTTGACTCAGGGCGATGTAGCGGGGCTCAGACTGCCGCGCCGTCATAATAACGCGCTCGATTAACAAATTGATGCTCGGAGGTCGCCAGCGGGGTCAGAACAGGGCTGTGTGAATAATAGTTTGGTTTCTAGTTTCCGGTGTCTGATTTCTATTTCGGCTTTTATATCTGACCCGGGTTGGAGAACACACACGCAGTCGCATTCCTCTTTACCCGGCATCGACGTCCCGGGTAACAAAAACTGTCACGTCGCTCCGCAAACTTGTTGTGATAGGTGCGGTTTCCGCTACTCTGCGTGTTAATAACGCCACCTTCTACAACTGTATTGTTCTACTACGATGTTGTTAGTTCTTCTTTTTCTGCGACTGCCCACTAAATTGTTTTACATAGGGCCTGCTTCGTGCAGACACGCTTGACTGGGCACAATGTGTTTTACATAGGGCCTACTTCGTGCAGACACGCTTGACTGTGCACAATGTGTTTTACATAGGGCCTACTTCGTGCAGACACGCTTGACTGTGCACAATGTGTTTTACATAGGGCCTACTTCGTGCAGACACGCTTGACTGTGCACAATGTGTTTTACATAGGGCCTACTTCGTGCAGACACGCTTGACTGTGCACAATGGGTCACCTCTATAGTCTTAAGCATCGTAAAGTGAAAAGTGCATATCTTGCTTAAAAACACGATCAGTAGCTTTACAATTTACAGAAAAGTATGTCGGAATATCCGCACTGTTGTATTGTAATACTGGCAGTTGTAGTAGCGTCTAGCGACGGTTTACGTAACAAGGAACAATCCTAAAAGAACGCACGCACGCACGCACGCACGCACGCACGCACGCACGCACGCACGCACGCACGCACGCACGCACGCACGCACGCACGCACGCACGCACGCACGCACGCACGCACGCACGCACGCACGCACGCACGCACGCACGCACGCACGCACGCACGCACGCACGCACGCACGCACGCACATATGCTAGCTGGATTATATAATAATGATAATGGAAATAGCGGGTTGTCGACTGCCAAATAAAACGGATCAAGCGTTAACATGTTGAATCAATCGGGCGTAGGGCCCTACATGTGTAAAAATGACATGTTGTTGTCGGTAGAAAGGTTTCACATACGTACGGTGATTAAAACAAACCTCGCGCGATTAGACGATTTATAGCGGTGAACATAAATTCTTTCGACTGCAATAACTACGTTGTCGTCGATGCCGTTAATGCGCATCAGACCCGCGCCAGCGATGTGGTGTCTATACCGAGAGATACCATCTTTATCTCCCCTCGCGTCGCGTCGCTTCGATAGAAATCAGATATGCAAATTCGTTATGCTTACACTCACGGTTGTGCTGGATGAAATGGGACGTGCAAACGGCGACGATGATAAATCGCAGTCAGCAACCTCGTCGTCGTTTGTTGGGTGTCATTTGCTGTTTATTTGTGACGGGTGAACTGGCAGTCTAACACACCCAGACACATCAAATCTGGCTTGAGTCGTCGTATTTCAAACAATTGTATATGTACTTGGCTAACTGTATCATCTCGAATTAGTGTAGGCAGATGTAACATCGAGTAAAGTAAATACAAACACGGCAATAACTCTTTCTCCCCCCTCTCTCTCTCCCCCCCCTCTCTCTCTCTCCCCCCTCCCTCTCTCCATCACTCGCTCTATTCGTTCTCTCTCTCGCTCTCGCTCTCGCTCTCGCTCTCGCTCTCTCTCTCTCTCTCTCTCTCTCTATATATATATATATATATATATATATATATATATACATATATATATATATATATATATATATATATATATATATATATATATATATATATATATATATATATATATATATATATATATGCCCTCTCCCCTACCTCACTCTCTCGCTCTCTCGCTCTCTCGTTCTGTCTCTCTGTCTTCTGTCTCTCTCTCTCTCTCTCTCTCTCTCTCTCTCTCTCTCTCTCCTCTCCCCATCTTCCCTCTCCCCATCTCTCGCTTTCTCGCTCTCTCTCTCCCTGTCTCTGTCTCTGTCTGTCTGTCTGTCTGTCTGTCTCTCTCTCTCTCTCTCTCTATACATATATATATATATATATATATATATATATATATATATATATATATATACATATATATATATATATATATATATATATATATATATATATATATATATATATATATATATACATATATATATATATATATATATATATATGCCCTCTCCCCTACTCCCCATCTTCCCCTCTCCCCATCTCTCGCTTTCTCGCTCTCGCTCTCTCTCTCTCTCTCTCTCTCTCTCTCTCTCTCTCTCTCTCTCTCTCTCTCTCTCTATCTCTGTCTCTCTCTCTATGTCTCTCTCTCTCTATGTCTCTCTCTCTCTATGTCTCTCTCTCTCCGTCTCTCTCTCTCTCTCTCTCTCTCTCTCTCTCTCTCTCTCTCTCTCTCTCTCTCTCTCTCTCTCTAAAGATAATTTATACCATAAAAAAGTATTCTGCGATCGAGCCAAATGTCTTGAAAAGGAAATGCGGATTGAAAGGTTACGACATTTCGCGACTGATTACCAGCAATAAAAACAAGGCATGACGCACATTTCACGCACAAATAGTGCTGTTAGTTCCCAGGGATATTGAAAAGAAACAACAGAACACTTCCTGTCAGACACTATAGCACGAGGACTGACGTAATCAGTCAGATAGGCTTTGAATAAGTGTTTGTGGCGCCAAGTTCGTCGAACATACGATGACTACCGATAAGGTGACGCCACTATGACGGATTATCTATTGGCAATACAACCGTCAATTATAGCGAGGATGCAAATGTCACCGACTGCGCACGTAAATGTCACAAACGTGCCCGTCAATGGCACATTCTTTACAGGCCCATAGCCAGCTTTTCACAAGGGGGGGGATAATTTTTTCCCAATACAGACTACAGGGGGCGCCACAAGTTCACACGGGGACATATTTTCTTAATCGACTCCAGGAGGACACCACAAGTTTACACGTGTGTCATATTTTCCCAAACAAACTCCAGGGGTCGTTACAAGTTACACGAGGGAGGAGTCATATTTTTGCAACACAGAGGGTGCCACAAGTACTGTGGACAAAGCATTGTCTACATATTCAATTGTTTCATAAAATAAGACAAAAGTAAAACAGAGATGAATTCCTTTAATTATGCATTGAGATTGAAAGAAAGATAAAGATATATACACACGCACACGCACGCACGCACGCATACACGCACACACACACACACATACACACACTTCCTGGGTGAAATATATATTTTTTTTAAATTATTCAATTTAGAAAATATTTAACGATTATAGTGAATTATGAAAAGCACAGTCACGTGTCGAGGTCAAAAGTGATGTCAGATAAGCGAAGTCAAATGTCGAGATCGAGTGTGATCATTCCCAGAAATTATGCCAGCCTTTGTGCAGAGTAAGAGGGAGATTGAGGGGCACATAATGCTCCCTGAGCTTTGAATGAGCAACATATCATTGTGCAAGTTTAGACCAATATCAATTAAAGAAAGCTAGCAGTACAAAATGCTGGTTTCATGTCTTGCTGTATACACAAACACACACACACACACACACACACACACACACACACACACACACACACACACACACACACACACACACACACACACACACACACACACACACACACACACACACACACACACACACACACACACACACACACACACACACACACACACACACACACACACACACACACACACACACACACACACACACACACACACACACACACACACACACACACACACACACACACACACACACACACACACACACACACACACACACACACACACACACACACACACACACACACACACACACACACACACCTTTGTCTGCACTATGCTTTGCAATTAACTTGACAAATTAATTAATTAAATTACAATTAACTCATAAATTCTCCAATTAAATAAAATTAACCTCAGACATTTCTCAGGTCAATTAAATTAAATTAACCTCAAACATTGCTCAGGTCAATCAAATGAACGATTAATGTTATTCAATTAACTATTAAATCGTATGTTGGTAGAAATGTTTACGCTTTTAAAACAGTTCTAAAAGCACAAGACTTATAACAGAAATGTGTTTTGTAACTTTATTGGAAAGATATTTGCTCATACAATATTTACATACCAAGACATTTCTTCATGGGGCATTTGATCACATTTTAAAGGTTGTAGATACTTATAAAAAAAATTCTGAAATGGTTGAAAATTCTGGTTGAATATTTGCAGATGTGGGGTTTCTTCAATTGGCAGATGCCTGAAGTACTTGCCCACTCCAGTCGGTACAGTGCATTTGTGCTCCGTGATGATCTCCCTCCCATTCACACATGCCGGAACCTAATATCTCATTAGTGACTGGGTAACATGGGTGTGAACTATCCAGTAAAATCAACTGTTAAATGAGCACTTATCGAGAGTTAATTGGGAATTTGTCAATTAAATTAAATTAACCTCTTTTTTGGAAATTAAGTTCATTAAATGAAATTAAATTAGCCTTTCTTGAAAAGTTAATTAATTCAATTAAATTAATTTGAGTTAATTCAATTAACAATTTAGCAATTGAAAGTAACCTTGTTTTGTGTGTATATGCGTGCGTGCGTGGAGGCCATATAGCCACCACAACAAAGAGAGTAATTGGCTTGCATTGTTACATTGAGCAGATATTTACTGAAACCATAGCATTTTCTGCTTACAAGTCTTCATGTTGTTTGCTTAATGACTGTCTACTGCTCTCTGGCTATTGCCGACTGACCACACGTAAGGTGACTTGGTAACACATTTAAAGTTAGAATAAGATTCATAGAGTTGCATAATATATAATATATTATCATATTTGAACCTCCCTCGAAATATGTGAACCCCCCGCAATAATATGAAGATAATATTATAATGTTTTAATAAATGTGAACCCCTTTTTAAAAAATGTGAAACCGGTTCTCAAAAGCGTGAATCCCCCCTCCCCAATATTATTTAGTATTTTTATAAACGTGAACCCCCTTTCAAAAAAGTGAACCCCCTTCTCAAAAGCGTGAACCCCCCAATAACATGAAGATAATATTATTTTCATAAAAGTGAAACCCGTTTTCCAAAAATGTGAACCCCTTCTCAAAAGCATCAACCCCTTTTCAAAAGCGTGAACACCCCAATAATATGAAGAAGATAATATTATTTTTCATAAATGTGAACCCCCATCTTTTTAAAATTTAACCCCCTTCTCAAAAGCATGAAACCTCTAAAGCATGAACCCCCTCCCCCTCCTAAAACGCATCAACCCACCAATACTATGAAAATAATATTATTTTGAGAGGGAGGGGGTTCACGATAAGTGGTTCACATTTTTTTAAAAGGGGGGTTCATATTTTTGGAAAAGGGGGTTCACAAGAAGGGGGATTCGTGTGAACTCCTGATCCCCTGGCTACGGGCCAGCTTTAATACGTGTTTTATTTGTTTTTTCTTCTTCTCCTCCTGTAGTTCGTCTTCTTAGATGCGTTAGTAAAGGAACGGTTTAAACTGAATACGACAAGTATTCATTCTCATAAAGGACGATATACGAATGGATCCTATTCTAGTTACTGATTGTGCGAATGTCAGCAGAGTGGTTACGTTCCAAGACAAATTGACATATGTGTTATTAGTGCGGGCTACATATAACTGAATAATCGTTAGACTCTCGTTAAGCCAATGGCTTCCTTGTCCACTTGCAAGCTTCGTTTTTTTTTGGATGGTGATCTTTTTAATTGCATAGTTAAATCTTGTTCAATATTCGGGTGCCCCTGTTTACGACCATGGCCCTGCACACAATATAATTTGTAGTTGTCAGTAGTTGGGTGTCATTGACTGGTCTTTGTAGCCATTTCTTGAGATTGTTGATATAGATATAGTGTATTGCCTGTCGTCAGCTTTGTGTCCTTCGTATTTTCGTTCAGTGACAGTTATATCAATCTGATATTTCTCAATAATATATATCCTATAGAAACTGTAATTGTCTTCTGTTCGTTTCAGGTAATTCTCCTTCAGCGTTTTACTTTAAATGTTTCCGATGACGACTCCACCTGGCGTCTTCATTCACGTCCTTGGTGATATCTACTGACAGCTTGACCGGTGTCAGACACTGTCAGGCGGGAGACATACGTGTGGTACGTCACAGCTCTTTGCGGTTTGTTTGACGGTATCATTATAATGACTGCGCTGTCAAATATAATTAATCAGAGCAGCCGGTCGAATCGAGGGATATTACCGCTGAAGACGAGCTGTTAAAGGCGCCTGCGTATGAGGACGTGTGTTAGATTGACGTTACCGATATACTATTATCATACTTGGCAATTTGTTGGCAAACTATCGTCAGAATACATGAACACAAAAACTTCCATCGCGCCAACATTCGAGCTCAGAGGCGCGTCAAAACCAAAGGGTTCGGCAAACCTAAGTCGGGATTCTGTATACAACGTTAAAGTCGTCAACAGATGGATGAATATGATAATGAGCTAAGGAGGTATAAGCAAGGTTAAAAAGATAAATATTCAAATGACGGGGAAACATGATTATGTTTTCTGCCGATGTAGCACTAAAGGGAGTGAATTCCAAAACGTTTGTAAAACAACCGTTGTTGTTTCAGCTATATATAAGAACAAAACGTAGACTAGAAGTAAATGATCAAAGCTGTCTAAACTTTCTAACAGTGTGTATAAATATGCTGGTTGCTTAGATGAAAGTGCCTGGTCGAAAGCGAAGTTCTGTTAGCACGTGCTTTATATGGTGACGTCTAAAGAACGGAATACAACATTCATGTACATGTTGTTAACACGGTCAATCAAAGCAGTGGCGGTGCGCTTAGGAACCACGTATAGGTGCGCGTTACAGGTACTTGCCCTAATCGACTTGATGAATGAGATGCTGTCAATGGCTTTGTATATCCAGGCGTAGTAAAAATTCCCATCAGTTTGCGCCAATTATATAGACAAACTAAAAACCGAATTTATGGGCAAAATACGTTCCGAGTGATTTATTCTTAACATCACGTTAGAGACTTAATAAATAATGTAACAAATGGCTGTTGTGATCTGAAAGGAATTAGGCACGAAATATCATTTAGGTGCAGAGAGGCTTAAATGTAGATATATAAGGTCACGGGTAGTATATCACTGCGCGCACACCAGATGCAGCTTCAAAACATGCGTGATTGGTAGTTCAGCCAATGGGTGAACATATGTTTCTGGCGCAGCCCGCGATATGAAAACAGCGGGCAGAAAGGAATTAATACATACGTCAATACAGATGTGCTTTTAGAATACTCAGAAAATTAGGGCAATTATAAGAATAGGAAACAGACACGGCCGGCCTCTCCACCCCGTGTTCTTGTCTTCTCCACCCCGTGTTCTTGTCTTCTCCACCCCGTGTTCTTGTCTTGCCTTCTTCCTTCACACAAGATGTTGGCTATAGACCACTGTTGTTTTCACATCGAAACCAATGCTAAGAGCCATTCAGGCAATGTTATACTGTAGGAACATCATGATTCTGGTTCTCTCTTCGTACAAGAATGTGTGATTTTGGGGAGACCGGGGCTAGTTGTTACAATTTTCAGTTAAAGTCATGTTTTAAGAAAAGCATGTTAGATGCATTATTTATGTTAACGTATACATTAAATGTAGTATTCGTGTTACTAATGTGTACCATACCACTGGTATTCCGTAGTGTAGTTAGGTAGATATGTGAAGTTTCCCAGGCGCGGTCGACTGTAACAACTAGCCCCGTAAGCGGGGTAAGTTGTTACAGCAAAGAACGCGTGGGTCGCAAAGCAAGTGTCACTCGTACATGTTACTGTTATTACATTAATTGGATTATACACACTTATACATCTAATACACAGTGCGCAAAACAATGTAGGTGTTTCCAGCTTCGTATATTAAGGTTTTTTAGTTACCAAAGGGGACTCATTCCCCGGATTCTTACATAACAAACAATTGTGAGTGGAAAATAAATTATTGAATGGAGCAAAGTGAATGACAATATATGTGTAAAGCGACTTCTGCTTCTTTGATTGATACACACACATACGAACTTTTCGAGAGTCCAACAATTTTTTATTTATGTGTAACCCGCCATTCTGAGATATATTTGTTTGTTTGACGCTGCTTGCATTTACAGTACTGGCTATAAACCTGTACGCTATAGGCTTCACAAGTGAAATAAAGCGTTCACACGTCGTGGTTAAATTAGTTTGTTACAGTTGTAACAACTTGCACCAATACAATTGTAACAACAATCTAATGTGGACATTTCATGTTATTGTTTATTATTAGTTATGCACACTTATATTCGACATGTGAACTACGGATCAATACAGATATGCAACGAATACAAAATAGATGTACATACAGAATAGGCCTTTCTCAAAACGAACGTAATTTACAGGCCAGCGTTATGAACAGTTACTAGGGAGTCGTGGGAGGTTAATAAAATAATAAGATTTTTAATATATTTTTTCATTTACATTATTACATTTTGTATTGAAAAACCCCAAAAGGACCTTCATTAAAAATAATATTCCATAGTGCGCTACGGTCCTTCCTTTGTTTCATCTCCACTGTGAGAACCTGTGTCCTGAAACGTTTGATCATTATCTTAGCTCTGCATACATTTTTACCTGCTTAGCTTTGAGTGAGTAATATGTCAAATCAGCTAATCGTTAATGATTCGTTATGTACATCGTTATATACATGAACAACTAATTCAAGGTGTTGTCGCTGTTGGGGCTTCTAGTGTTGCGGTCACTTGGAACAGTAGTGGCCTCTGGTGAGTGTCTGCTAAATTTGTAAAGACCGAAAATGCAACATTGCAATTTTCCTGTGGCGACATCTGGTGAACCTTGATTTGATGCTCTTTATTATAGCATGGAGAGCCGCATAAAAATGACTACACAAATATTAAGCTAGAATGCCGAATGAATGCATTTGGATTTTCTCTTGTTCTCTTTAATTTAGCTCAATTATTTGAGATCGTCCAAATAGAATATAATCTGTTTACGTAACGGTAGGTGGCGCCACGGGAGAGAGGTAATTTTTAAATTTGAGATCGTCGAAATGTACTACAGTTCGTACTCATTAAAACCACTTCTTCCGCGTAAACCACCAAATTGCAATACCTTATGTGTATGATGCTTCAGTGATACTTCGAAACATGATTTTGTAGGTGATGTTTTTTGCTTTTCCGGTAAGTTCTCTGAATTTGAGGAGACAACCGCCCTGGGCGATAATTGGAATTGCGTCTAAATATATTCACTTCCACAGTTTGGTGCAAATAATCGGTACTACGCATGGATTCAACGGACTAATTATGCAGATTTACGAAATTGATACATACTATTGTTAATGTCGTCGCTATATCGTCTCTAGTAGTGTATACCCACAAGGGAAATAGGGGCTCCGTTTTATTGCCAGGGCCTAGCCTAGGCTAGGCCTAGGGCTAGGCCCGGGCTAGGCAAAGTCAATCGCCATACATTTTTTTCTATCTGGCTTTTGCTGTTGTATAGGCGAAGGATCCGCTCGTCATAAACGTATGCATTTTTATGAAACGTGAAACCTTACAAAAATGCCATAAACATAGCAATATATCCAATAAACACATTCATGTCTAAATGCATTCTTATATGAATATCACTAAAGTAACCTGACAATAACCATGTAAAAGTGTGAAATTATTACCTTTTTGTCAGAACGCATGTGTTTCTGACATCTCACAGAAAACTGGATGTTTTGTGAATGCGAATAAAAACCGGGAATCTTGTAGGTCAATATAAGGTCATGCTAAGAATTGCCGTCTGCTGACCATCAAGTTACATCATTAATCATCCCCCTATAAACTACTAACTTACTAACGGGTGTTTTATTTATGTCTGTGCTGCTGGCCCACTCTTACCTCATTCTACGATACACCATGTGACCCAAAGGCAACATCACGTGCACAGTATGGTGGCTATTTATGAAATCTTTTCAATGTGACCAATAAATATACTCATAAATAATTATTTGGAGCACAGTTCTTCTGCTCCTTGACGCCCAAGTGTCGGTTGTATGTCACGGAATACACATGTGAAACGGTTAATACGTATCGGTTTGAAAACTTAAACTATTAGTTCCAAATCCGCGCGTACAATTTTAACAGGTGAATCTTCCACCCCAAGTTCAATAGCGGGGCGGATAATTCTGCCTGGCCATGCTTAGCATGACGTCTTGAAGAAATTGCCATTGTATTGGCATTGGCCATTGCCATTGGCATTGCCATTGCAGCACCATTGGCATTGACATTGTCAATTGAACTGAAGGCAAAAATGAGACAAAGACGAAGGCTGAGATAATCATGATTCCTAACTTGACAATCTTTTAAGATGTATCCAAAACTTCTATAACGCCATATCTACAACCACACACTTTAAAAGAAGTTCTAAGATTATGCATAACATTTTTTATTATTCTGATATAGTCTGTTCAATCAATTATCTTTCCCGTTATCATTAATCAGACTGCATAAAGGTTTAATGGTTATCATGCAGTGTTAAAAATTGTAACCTATGAATCAGCAAAAGCTGATTAAACATGCTTCGGACTGATTTAGTTATCCATATATTGGCTTATTGCACATGTTATCTGCTCACCTCTGCCAACTCATTTTACTTTAGATTATATTGCCAACTATTCGTGAAAATGTTCATCAAGTTGGTATATATATATATATTATATATATATATATATATATGAATTGCGATTTTCTTCAACCACAACTGTTTTGATTACTTACTCAAAGTTTCAACTGCCATCAGCAGCCTTCATCAGGAATTCTGAGACAAATGAATCCAAAGGACTAACCATATTATTGTTCAACTGCTGCTATTCCTCGACTACCTGCGACTGAGTTACGCTAAAACACTCATTAGTTACCTTTTTTACAAAAGCTTGTAAACCTGGATATATGAAAAAAAACAAGTTATTTTCAATCCATAACCTTGTTAATCCATTCCATTTCCTTTATCTAAAAATAGCATCAGGTAATCTAGGATTACGGGTGTAATTAATAATAATACTAAACTTTATTTATGCACTCATATCCAGAGTAAGACCCTGTTCAGGAGTGTTTACATTTGACAATAAAATACTAAATATATATAAATACAATTGGTAGTTAAACTACATAAAAATTAAAAATGTCAATAGTTACATTCAAATAAGGAATAATAAAAAAAGATAAATAAATAGACTATTAATTATAGAATCAATCACAGCACTGCATAATTAGCACAACATTTTTTAGGTTCATTAAAATATTGTATTTAAATAATTGCGGACTCGTATCTGATCATTTTGCTACAGAAAATTGCTCATTTGCAACACTTGTTTTTAATTCCATAGACTGGAAATGTTACATTTGTTTTAAACCCATAACACCAATAAATGTAGTGAATGACATCAGGCTTATGCACCTAGTGCTTCTTTTACAGCTACCACAAAGTGTGGGTGGGTTGAGAGAGCTTGCTGGTTATCTTAAATAGCAGTAAATGTATATGTTGAGCCAGCAGTATAATAATTAAACTTCTATAGCACCTAAATCCTCAGGTTCCAAAGCTCACAGACGCAACAAGCCAGAATCATTTAATATGTTATCATAAACATGGACATACAGAAGTCATTATAACGTGGGACCACTGAGAATTTAGGGGGGAAATGAAATGGGGGGAGTTCTTTCCAGATTTTGGTAGCAACTACAGTCAGAGAAAGCACGCATTCCCAGCTTAAGCTTACCTTCAGGAACAAAAACCTATTGTGGTGTATACTTTTACAACACCTGCTTTCTCCTTGTTAGTTTGGAAGGTTTATTTTGTCTCCATGACCCAGCATAGTGCACATTTTAAACACACTTGGGGCGTCAATCCTTGGTCTTCTGCTGCCATCATAACTCACTGTACTTCTAGTTTTCTGGTGAGACAAGTATGTTTCTGCTTGGACAAATAAGCATGACTAGAAGCAGCAGTTGTCCTACAAATCAAGTGCTTTCCGGGAGTTACCAAGTTATATGAATTAAATGTGGATTATTTGTTTCAACCCTGATTTCTACCTGTTTAGATTTTTGTTGTATTAACTTCCCAGTGAGAAAGTTGTTTCAGTATACACGCAATACTTTACAGGTAGTGGAATTTTAGCTAACCATGGCTGCTCAGCTCTGTTTCACATTATAGCCTCATTCAAAATAAGCTGGCTTTAAAGGGACTCCAGACATTCTCTCTATTGGTTACACTTATAAGGTATATATTTTTTGGTTTTGCTTAAATAACAACTACAAGTGATATAATAATGATAAGTGTGTATCATTTCATTTATTATCATTGATATATCACCATTGTAATTGTCATTAATTGTTATTTTGATCATCATAATGATAATGAGACCAGCCCAGTTATCCACATGTCTTATATGTTCATACTCAAAACAGGCCTACATAGCTAACACAGGAGTTATTATTATGCTGAGTGGGTGCTTGGCATGGCACCACCAGGTCTGTGTAAGTCTATAAAAAATGATGTCATTTTATTTTCTCATTTCTTGTGGCCGATAAACGCCAGGTGCAAGGTACACTCTTACTGTATCTTACAATATGCATATTTCCGACCTCCTATATGCATGATGCGAAATGAGTAGGTATGTTGTACTTGGTTTTTATTAAATGATTGGGTAGACCACTTGACTGCATAAGACTACATGCCAGACATGGGGTCAATTCCATTCTGGAATTAGGATTGACCCTCAAATACAGTTACAATTCCGGAATTGGAATTGATTTTTAAAAGTCAGTTGGAATTGGAATTGATTTTTATTTTTTTATTATTGACTTGATACTGTTATTCTTTACCCCTTAAATTTACTATTAAAATCATATTTGTCTGCTATTAGTATGTCACCCTTAATCTGGTAACAGTCAGGAAGCTGTCAACATTATAGCATATACACTGTCTATTCTGTTATTGAAACATTGTGAACAAAAACAATATAATCAAGCATTTGCATCAAAAACAAATACTAAGTTACTGTACCAGACAGTAAAACCAAAGTCAGACCATTCAGGCCTTATCTCATTTTCTTTCTCAGTGGACAAGGTTTATTTCCCTATGGAGAATACATGTTGGTGATTAGGATGTTGAAAACTCAAAGTATACAGTAAATTTTATGAAATGTCAATTATACCACAACTGATATAAACAGGGGGAATGTTCACAACTCAGATTAACGACCCTACTGTCCAGGGCTGTCCAAAATGTCTGGTTAGCAAACATCCAGAAGATGTGTCGCAGCAGAAAGTACATATCATATGGCTGAATGCCATTTTTTAAGTATTTTATAGCAAACCTGACACACACACACACACACACACACACACACACACACACACACACACACACACACACACACACACACACACACACACACACACACAAAAGCAGGATTACTTTCAATTGTTAATTTGTTAATTGAATTAACTCAAGTTAATGGCATTTAATTAATTAATTCATTTAATTTTTAAAATGGGTTAATTTAGTTTAACTGACAAATTCCCAATTAACTCCCAATTAAGTGCTCATTTAACAGTTGATTTTACTGGATAGTTCTGGAATTGGAATTGACCCCATATCTGGTACATGCCATAATACTACACCAGACAGTGATGGACACCTTGGTACCAACCAGCAGGTACCTAGCTAAGTACTAGCTCCAAGCAATGTTGTTGGTATGTCTATAACTGGCTACATACTGAAGACATACACACCAATTTGTGTCCTATCGCCATGCATGACTCATGAACCCATTAATTTGCTGCACTGGCATGTGGCACACTTATTGATAATTGATATGCAGTAATTATTTGCATTCACTGGCGTGCTACAGTATTTGCGAGAATGGATCGTATGTCCATGTGGTGGTGTGGCTGCAATATCAGTGGCACTGATTCAGTGCAATAGTTGATTGTTTGCTCGGTGTCCGTGCTCAGTCGGCCTTTGAAAAGTTGTGAATGTTCCAATATTCCTTTATGATATGCATGAACAGCAATCTGGAAGCTTGTTAATTCACAAGGTGTAGTAATATCAAGTGGCGTAGGCCACCCCCTCGGCTTGTTTACCTTACCTCATTACTCAGTTTGCACTGGTTAGCTATATCACAGCATAGAAACGTGAGCAATACTTGACGAGTTGTATCAGCTGATTGGATTGACATATTATGGAGTAGTTCAACAAACTAGCAGAGGAGCTGCCTCAAAGAAGTCTGCTATGAGTTGGTTGTGAGCGATATGTCTGCCGAACAAGATATAGGATGGTTTGCTGTTGGGGAACGTTATCGGATATCGTTGGATTATGACAGGAATTAGATAGAGTAGGACGGAGAAACATGGTAGGGACTTCCGGAGATGTTCAGGAGGTGCCGATACACCTTGGTAAGTGTCACTTATTTATATTTAAACCACCAGTCAGTTGGTCTAATGGTCAGTTACCTGGACGTGTGCACCTTTGGACAATTACTTTGCAAAGTCCTACTATGATATTGTGTTGAGGACTTATTTCACAGTGTGCTTCTGTAGAGTATCTCCATTACAGGTGACATATTTACCCTCTGTGAGGGATACTTCTTTCCCTGGCATAGACACCAGATAGAAGGGACCTTTTGTGTCACATGCGAAAGACACAGGCAAAGTGGGGTGAACAAACCTGTCCAAGTTCAAAACAGCAACAAGTGGCCTTGAACCCCTGACCTCTCGATTCAGTTGATTGACAGTTGGGCACTCTACCTGCCAAACTACCATGACCCATTTTGTCAGGTTTGACCACGGTTTGTTGGTTTTTCTCAATAAGTTACTTCTGCACATGTTCTTCAGGCCATTTCTCTCCCCATGTGACAATTTATTTTATATAAGCTTGCCATGATTTCTCAGGTGTTTATCGCATGTTTGCCTCTTAACTTATGTCACACAATTTTTCTGGTCATCTTTATGATTTCTCTCCTCTGGGATTTTGACCAATACAATTTTTTTTATACTTGGGCAGTGTTGGTTGGCAAATTGTTGTTTCCATGGTTACATTTAGATATGCATCGTGTCCATCTGTTGTTTACATTGTCAGAAATAAACACTTTAGCCATATCTGCCACACAGAGGGACTTTTGTAAGTCTGGTTCCTGGTTCGTTAACTGGCAAGTGTCAAGGTTCGTTATTATCATCTTAGTCCTTTTCTGGGTGAATGATTACGACACAGCAACATTAATGCCATGCTTCTGCTTTTCTTGGTCATGTGTAAATTTGATTTCTATTATTGGCCTGTTTGACTCCTTCAAGTCAAGTAGTGGTCAAGTCTAAGCTTAGACTAATCTTGAGAATAGCTCAATCCACAAATGAGTCATTTATGCAAGGATTTGCAGGATTATACACAGTAAAATTTTACCTCTTAATGTCTAGTTTGTTCACATGTGGAAGGACTTTCGGACCTGACAAAAACTTATCTGAAACACTTTGTAATTGTCATTTACATTTACACAGCATAAGAAAAACTTAATTACAACACTTAAAAAAATCAGTTACAATTATGGTGCTTCAAAGAATCAATTCCAATGCTACGTAAATGGTCAATTGTAATGGTTCATATGTTGAGTACAAATGCATTGTTTTAATAAGGAAGATTACATGTATCACTACTGCTAATTGTTTAGATGATTACAATTACACTGTAATTATAATTACACTGTAATTATAATTACAGTGTAATTATAATTAATTACAAATTACACAATTCCAACTGAGCCTGGTGTACTCAACCAATACTGATAAATGTCTTGTGAACTCATCTTACAACTGGCAACGGTAAATGGCACAATGATAGAAAATACAATCTACAGCACTACCATTGATGTGTTTCCTTTTTCTGACATTGTGTTAAATTCAAATTACACTTCACCCACTCACCATTTTCAAGAATTGTGAGATTTTATTTTGCAATGTTTACCAAATTTCTTACAAAGGTTATGTGAAGCTCTTCTTCTGTTATGCCACCTGGATATTTGTGTCATTTATTGTAAAACAAAAATTACGAGTCAGTATGACATCCATCAGTAACAATTCAGAGTCCTCGTAGGTTTAACCTTAGGGCACTAACATATATGCTTTTTTTATTTAAGGCAAATGAAAACTAACTGAATGTCAGACATATAAATTAGAAGAATACCAAAGCTGCCCACATGGTCAGTGGATTCCAAGACCCATCAAAGTGGCCTAACTATCATTATATAGACATTATTCACTAGCACGTTAACTAAGTTTTATGAAGACCCACAACCATGATTTTATTTTTAGCTACTGGTGTTGTACGTGTTATGAATATTGTCTATTGTATGACAGCAGATAGCAAAACTGACTACTCATGCATTTGCCGAGAAGTAAAATTACCCTTTTCGGAAATTATAATTTAAAATGATAGTATATCTTCGTGACCAGTTTCAAAATCTACAACATTCAGGCACTGCAATAACATCACAAACATATCACAGTGATGTCACATACGTATCACGATGACATCATAAACATATTGCAATGATGTCACACACATATATACTGGGATAATATTCACAGGCATGCAACTTGCAACTGTAATTTCATTTTTAGCTGATATGTTTTGTATGTGTTGGTGAATATTAACATGTCCAAATCATATATATCGATTCCGTAGGTGGAATGGAAACTGCTTTTAACTTAATTCAGACAATTCAGCTGTTTGGTGGCTGCTTATGCAGTAGCATTGTAACACTCAGTCCTTGAACGAGTCTGTGAAACCACGATTCATTTAATACAGAAATCGTCACACCACTCTTGTCTGAGGAAGATCTCCATTTTACATTAATGGTTCTATTTACTGTTGCATTGCATTGTTCACTTAATGAGGATTCTTTGTGCTTTTTTCCAGAACTGCCACGCATGACCAAAGATGACCTGGTAGGTGAACTTCATTGTCTGTATGATTTCTACTTACAGATTCTAATAAATTCCTGTAATATCTGCTAGGCATTTCATGCAGTTTCAATAGGTTTTCCCTGGACAGCAGGAACTATCTGTGAACATTGTGCTCACCTGAAGTTATTCATATGGGAAGTCCGCTAATCTGACAGTCAGACTGATAACTTGTGAATTCTCATTAGGCCAGACTGGGTTTGAGGCAGCATCTTGAGATCAAAGACCAGACACATTAGGCCTAACTGGCATGCATTAACACACAAAGACTGGCTCTCCATAAACCAATTTCACGCTTGCTGAGTAGCAGGTAAACAGACTGAATAACAGCATGTAGTGGAGAACCGGAGGAGTTGTACTGTGGTCACAGAGACCTGACTTCTGTAGAACCTGTGTGTTGCAGACAGAGCTTGTAACTGTGACATGTTCGTTATGTGCAGGTGTCCATTACAACCAAGTACTGACTTACCTGGGTACAGTCAAACCTGTCTGTGACTACTCAATGAATGGTCGAAAAGTGGTCTCTGAACACAGGTGGTCGCTTATTGCAGGTCATTTAACATGTGAAAATCTTGAGAAAGAAGGAGTTGACTGGTTCTTTAATGACAGTTCCTGTGGTCTCTTAATGCAGGTGGTTGCTTGAGCAGGTTTGACTGTGTTTAACTTATATATAATTCCAAATTAATTTTAATCTCTCTGATCTGATTTTTTTATGGGCAATGGATAATATGCCAGTTAATTTAAATTGAACAAAACAGAGAAATCTAGCCTAAAAGCCACCATGATATTAAGTCCGCATCAGAAATGTGACCACATTCAAACTCCCCAAAATAGTGATTTTAATATTGAAAATTGAAAAGACAAATAATTAAGATCATTTACTCCAACCATGGGCATTTTTATATGTGAGGTTAATTTGTCTCACTGACAGCTTTACTTGCACTAACATATATTGGTTAATACACCAGTTGTATAGAATTTGTAGAAAACTTTCTTTAGAAATGCAACATAAACACTAGAGTTTTGGGGACATATCAGTGCCATGTATTATCAGTAGTGATCGGCATGAATATGCTTTGTTTATCCAAGCAAATGTGCACTAGGTATATATTTATGAACAAATGCACAGCTCAACTGCTGTGAATTCTTGCAGCTTGCTCTATATCAATGACTGGCAATAACCAAATCAACAACCACTTGACAAACATACCTTTACAAATTCAGTGTTGACATTACAGCCGAAAAATGCTTGCAAAATAACCAACTGTTGATAACGCGATTGCTGGCAATGCATGCAAATAGAAACGCCTTTCATTAAACAGGGAGTAAATATTCAGTGCACACTGAAGTAGATGACTGGATGGCAAATGAACAGAGTCATTTGAGAGTGGGGTGTGTGTGTGTGTGTGTTTGCCTGTAGTTGTGTGACGAAGCCATGCACTAACAGGTAGCTGATTCGTCTGGTCTCTCATGTAGCCCACTAGTCTAGGTCTACAACGTGCCAATCACCATGGTGATTGTTATAAAAGTGATTAGATCCAGCTTGGTGAGTATCGTTTCTGGAGTTGTTTTTCGATGTTTGTGTTGACGTTCATCTTTAATTGTTGCTATAATATTGTTATAGATGTTACTGCTAGGTTCTGCTGGTTGTTATTAGCGATTTCCACACTTCTTATAAGCCTTGTTATTTTCGTGTTCACCAGTTGTTATTAGTTATGTTCTTTAATTGTTATTACCATGTGCCATGGTCATTATTACTTGTTATATGGTTGTTATTACCACGCTTCACTATCATTATTACCTATGTAATATGGTTGTTATTACCATGTTCCATGGTCATCATTACTTGTTATATGGTTGTTATTACAATGCTTCACTGTCATTATTACCTGTGTAATATGGTTGTTAGTACCATGTTTCATGGTCATCATTAAGTGTTATATGGTTGTTATTACCATGCTTCACTATCATTATTACCTGTGTAATATGGTTGTTATTACCATGTTCCATGGTCATCATTACTTGTTATATGGTTGTTATTACCATGCTTCACTATCATTATTACCTGTGTAATATGGTTGTTATTACCATGTTCCATGGTCATCATTACTTGTTATATGGTTGTTATTACCACGATCCACTGTCATTACCTGTGTAATATGGTTGTTATTATTATATGTATCACACAGTTCCTGCTCAATCTATTTGGATTTTAATATATTTACCAGATTTAATGTTGATACAGTTCGGGCAAATGCCCAAAAACCTATTGACACACCAGCAACAACTTAGGGAGTCCCTCAAAACATATATTTGAATTTTAAGCACCATGACTATGTTCATTATACAGTGTATAGACCCATTATGAAATTGTCGTGCCCATGGTATTAACAAATGTCAAAGTCAACAAATCTAAAGAACCATAAGTTTTTATATTGTAAATAAGATAACCTAAATAAAAATTTTTATTGTGTGATGAAAATGCAACTTGGGAAGTTTTGTGAGATCCTTATTTTTACAACTGACATTTGTCGTAACTGGAATTATGCTATTCTTATTATGACTAAGACTAGTAAGATAAGAAAACGATCTTTGTTATCATTAATCTTATTGTTTTGTACGTTCGTTGTTCACATTTTCCATTGCCTCTGTGTGTCAGACAACTGTATCTGGCTGGTCCTTGTCGTGCTCCGCCTTAATTTATAATGAGATTTATTTATAGGCCTTCAATTAAATCTGGTCAGTTAGCTTTCGCTAAATGTATGAAAATTTAGCTGGGCTCTGATAGTTCACATTCTTCATTACACCTTTGTAAACTAGATACCTATTTATGCTCCAAGTATCTATATATAGAAAGTAATAAGTGCTGGTATTGAATTGTTTCCAATTGTAGAGGTGCTTCGTGATGATGCCAGTGCAGTTTATATGCGGAATTACTGATGGTCCATTTATCACACAGAAAAAAGTCAAGCAGTAGATCAGAAATGTATATCTAGCATTAATAATGTCACGTACACAGAACTAACGTGATCGAAATAAAATCAGGGAAATAATTATATGAAAAAAATCACATGAAAAAGTCACAGAATATAATGTCGTAGAGAAGACTTGCCTGCAGCGATATTTCAGGCAATCTATCAAGTCTATTAAGAAAGGTCAGAACTGATTCCAGTTGTTATAATTTTATACTTTCAAACTTGAACGTTTGTTACAGTGGTCAGGAGGTTACAGTAAAGTGAAACAAAAGTCATGGTTTTGGAGCTATGCACCTAAAACACCTTGCTACCATTTGATGGGTGTACAATCAAGAATATCTTGCTAGTTGTTTGCGCAGAATTTGTTCTAAAAGTGGGTGAGAACATTGATGACTTAGCGACCAATAAGCTAACCGACCCTCAATCAGTTCTTGCAAATCCATGCAGCTGAGACTTCGACTGATAGATTGAAGGGCCGATATACACTGAAGCAACGCAAACTCTCAATCAAGCGATCTGTTAAGTAAGAACCGGAGAAGTTTAATAAACAAAGGCCAAAAACGCTGCATAAGTTGAGTTTAGATGCAAACAGCATGGTCATAGCCTACGGGTGAGGGAATATAGCCAGACTACAGGCATGCATGACGTAGTGTTAGCTAAAGGTATGAGATAAAGATGCTGTGTGTTCAACAAGGTTTTCCTAGTAAACCACTGGTGTGATATCCTTGATTTGTAGTTGCAAATTTATGGTTATGTTTTATTTACTCTTATGCATGCATAGGCCCAAAACCATGACTTTTGTTTCCTTTTAAACTATAGATAACATGAGATTTCACATCCAAGTCGGGGAAAATTGCCATGTCCTCAGGCTTAGATCCACAGCACATTCATCCATCTGTTGACAGTGTTGACATTGAATACAGAGAGATTGCCTGGCCTCTTGGTTTTGATGTGCCTCTAGGTTGGGGTTCTCAAAGGTTTTGATGTGCCTCTAGGTTGGGGTTCTCAAAGGTTTTGATGTGCCTCTAGGTTGGGGTTCTCAAAGGTTTTGATGTGCCTCTAGGTTGGGGTTCTCAAAGGTTTTGATGTGCCTCTAGGTTGGGGTTCTCAAAGGTTTTGATGTGCCTCTAGGTTGGGGTTCTCAAAGGTTTTGATGTGCCTCTAGGTTGGGGTTCTCAAAGGTTTTGATGTGCCTCTAGGTTGGGGTTCTCAAAGGTTTTGATGTGCCTCTAGGTTGGGGTTCTCAAAGGTTTTGATGTGCCTCTAGGTTGGGGTTCTCAAAGGTTTTGATGTGCCTCTAGGTTGGGGTTCTCAAAGGTTTTGATGTGCCTCTAGGTTGGGGTTCTCAAAGGTTTTGATGTGCCTCTAGGTTGGGGTTCTCAAAGATTTTGGTCTTGTATTGTATTGTATTGGACTTCTGGTGGCATGTATGTGGATGTTTTGTCTGTGGTTGCAGGAGGACTTGCTAGCTACAGATGACTTGTTTGTGAACTACTTCAACAACTTCCTCTCACTGAAGGTGAGTCACTATCAATGCAAAGACTGTTAAGATAGAGCTCGATCTACAGACATGTTTGGCTTCAG